>JBAKBP010015739.1:0-54220 GCA_037953745.1 Lithodes maja | reverse complement strand
CTCCCACCATCCCTCCAACCCTCTCCCACCACCCCTCTAACCCTCTCCACCACCCCTCCAACCCTTTCCCACCACCCCTCTAACCCTCTCCCACCACCCCTCCAACCCTCTCCCCCACCCCCTCTAACCCTCTCCCACCACCCCTCCAACCCTCTCCCACCACCCCTCTAACCCTCTCCCACCACCCCTCCAACCCTCTCCCACCACCCCTCCAACCCTCTCCCACCACCCCTCTAACCCTCTCCCACCACCCCTACAACCCTCTCCCACCACCCCTCTAACCCTCTCCCACCACCCCTCTCCCACCACCCCTCCAACCCTTTCCCACCACCCCTTCAACCCTCTCCCACCACCCCTCTAACCCTCTCCCACCACCCCTCTAACCGTCTCCCACCACCCCTCTAACCCTCTCCCACCAGCCCTCTAACCCTCTCCCACCACCCCTCCAACCCTCTCCCATCACCCCTCTAACCCTCTCCCACCACCCCTCTAACCCTCTCCCACCACCCCTCCAACCCTCTCCCACCACCCCTCTAACCCTCTCCCACCACCCCTCCAACCCTCTCCCACCACCCCTCTAACCCTCTCCCACCACCCCTCCAACCCTCTCCCACCACCCCTCTAACCCTCTCCCACCACCCCTCCAACCCTCTCCCACCACCCCTCTAACCCTCTCCCACCACCCCTCCAACCCTCTCCCACCACCCCTCTAACCCTCTCCCACCACCCCTCCAACCCTCTCCCACCACCCCTCTAACCCTCTCCCACCACCCCTCTCCCACCACCCCTCCAACCCTTTCCCACCACCCCTTCAACCCTCTCCCACCACCCCTCCAACCCTCTCCCACCACCCCTCTAACCCTCTCCCACCACCCCTCTAACCCTCTCCCACCACCCCTCCAACCCTCTCCCACCACCCCTCTAACCCTCTCCCACCACCCCTCCAACCCTCTCCCACCACCCCTCCAACCCTCTCCCACCACCCCTCTAACCCTCTCCCACCACCCCTCTAACCCACTCCCACCACCCCTCTAACCCTCTCCCACCACCCCTCTCCCACCACCCATCTCCCACCACCCCTCTAACCCTCTCCCACCAACCCTCTCCCACCACCCCTCCAACCCTCTCCCACCATCCCTCTAACCCTCTCCCACCACCCCTCTCCCACCACCCCTCTAACCCTCTCCCACCACCCCTCTCCCACCACCCCTCTAACCCTCTCCCACCAACCCTCTCCCACCACCCCTCCAACCCTCTCCCACCACCCCTCCAACCCTCTCCCACCACCCCTCCAACCCTCTCCCACCACCCCTCCAACCCTCTCCCACCACCCCTCCAACCCTTTCCCACCACCCCTCCAACCCTCTCCCACCACCCCTCCAACCCTCTCCCACCACCCCTCCAACCCTCTCCCACCACCCCTCCAACCCTCTCCCACCACCCCTCCAACCTCTCCCACCACCCCTCTAACCCTCTCCCACCACCCCTCCAACCCTCTCCCACCACCCCTCTAACCCTCTCCCACCATCCCTCTAACCCTCTCCCACCACCCCTCTAACCCTCTCCCACCATCCCTCTAACCCTCTCCCACCACCCCTCTAACCCTCTCCCACCACCCCTCCAACCCTCTCCCACCACCCCTCTAACCCTCTCCCACCACCCCTCTAACCCTCTCCCACCACCCCTCTAACCCTCTCCCACCACCCCTCTAACCCTCTCCCACCACCCCTCTAACCCTCTCCCACCACCCCTCTAATCCTCTCCCACCACCCCTCTAACCCTCTCCCACCACCCCTCTAACCCTCTCCCACCACCCCTCCAACCCTCTCCCACCACCCCTCTCCCACCACCCCTCTAACCCTCTCCCACCACCCCTCCAACCCTCTCCCACCACCCCTCCAACCCTCTCCCACCTCCCCTCCAACCCTCTCCCACCACCCCTCCAACCCTCTCCCACCACCCCTCCAACCCTCTCCCACCACCCCTCCAACCCTCTCCCACCACCCCTCTAACCCTCTCCCACCACCCCTCTAACCCTCTCCCACCACCCCTCTAACCCTCTCCCACCACCCCTCTAATCCTCTCCCACCACCCCTCTAACCCTCTCCCACCACCCCTCTAACCCTCTCCCACCACCCCTCCAACCCTCTCCCACCACCCCTCTCCCACCACCCCTCTCCCACCACCCCTCTAACCCTCTCCCACCACCCCTCCAACCCTCTCCCACCACCCCTCCAACCCTCTCCCACCACCCCTCTAACCCTCTCCCATCACCCCTCTAACCCTTTCCCACCACCCCTTTCCCACCACCCCTCCAACCCTCTCCCACCACCCCTCCAACCCTTTCCCACCACCCCTCCAACCCTCTCCCACCACCCCTCCAACCCTCTCCCACCACCCCTCCAACCCTCTCCCACCACCCCTCCAACCCTTTCCCACCACCCCTCCAACCCTTTCCCACCACCCCTCTAACCGTCTCCCACCACCCCTCCAACCCTCTCCCACCACCCCTCCAACCCTCTCCCACCACCCCTCCAACCCTCTCCCACCACCCCTCGAACCCTCTCCCACCACCCTTCCAACCCTCTCCCACCACCCTTCCAACCCTCTCCCACCACCCCTCCAACCCTCTCCCACCACCCCTCTAACCCTCTCCCACCACCCCTCCAACCCTCTCCCACCACCCTTCCAACCCTCTCCCACCACCCCTCCAACCCTCTCCCACCATCCCTCCAACCCTCTCCCACCACCCCTCCAACCCTCTCCCACCACCCCTCCAACCCTCTCCCACCACCCCTCCAACCCTCTCCCACCACCCCTCCAACCCTCTCCCACCACCCCTCCAACCCTCTCCCACCACCCCTCTAACCCTCTCCCACCACCCCTCCAACCCTCTCCCACCACCCCTCCAACCCTCTCCCACCACCCCTCCAACCCTCTCCCACCACCCCTCTAACCCTCTCCCACCACCCCTCGAACCCTCTCCCACCACCCCTCGAACCCTCTCCCACCACCCCTCGAACCCTCTCCCACCACCCTTCCAACCCTCTCCCACCACCCCTCCAACCCTCTCCCACCACCCCTCTAACCCTCTCCCACCACCCCTCTAACCCTCTCCCACCACCCCTCCAACCCTTTCCCACCACCCCTTCAACCCTCTCCCACCACCCCTCCAACCCTCTCCCACCACTAATAATACTTGCGTTAATATACAGACCTCCAGCTCAATCAGTGCAAACTGACCGAGAAATTTACGAACAAATTGCAGATGTAAGTAACTCACAAGATACCGTAATTTTTGGCGACTTTAATTTACCTGTGACCAAGTGGGGCGATACTCTTACTTCACACTCCGGACATGACTTGTATACGAACTTGCAAGAGAGTTCGCTTTATCAATTTGTTCGAACGCCGACCCGTGGTAATAACGTTCTTGACATTGTACTTGCAACAAAAGAAGAATTGATAGAGAATTTGAATGTTGGTGATGAATTCAGTAACAGCGACCATCGTACGATAACTTTCACTTTAAAGTTTACTAGTAACGAACCAAATAGTAGCATCGAAAAAGTCCCTAATTTCAAGAAAGCAAACTTCCATAAACTTAGAGCTATGTTTAAAGAAACTGACTGGAGCTTTTTAATTAACAATAACGACATAAATACATCTTGGAAGTTATTCGAAACCACTTACCTAAAAGCAGTGCAAGACTGCATACCATCGAAAATACGGCGTCCAGGCCATAATAATAAGCCCAAATGGTGGAATAAAGATATTTCAAACTGCCTGCTTGCTAAAAAATTTGCTAATGATAGATTAAAATCCTCACAAAATGACGAAGAACGGGTGAAATTTGTAGAGCTACGACGCAAAGCCAAAAAGTTAATTAAGCAAAGTAAAAAGACCTTAGAGTTACATATTGCGAATCAAAGTAAAACAAACCCGAAAGAATTCTATAGTTATATCAGAAAGAAAAAAGTAGTTACTTCAACTGTTGGACCGTTAGTCGATGAAAAAGGAGAATACACCAAAGACGAAGTACAAATGAGTAATGCCCTCAATACCTTCTTTGCATACAGTTTTTACAACCGAAGACCTCAGTGATATCCCTACACCATCGCCGATTCAGATTGATAATTCAGATGTTCTAAGCAATATCACCGTTACAGAGAGAGAAGTATTGAATTGTTTAGATAAACTCAAAGTAAATAAAACGCCCGGACCTGATACAATCTCACCTAGAGTTCTAAAGGAAGCTAAGGATGAGCTCTCCAAACCACTGACATTGCTATTCAATGAATCCTTGCAGTCTGGGACTATGCCTGATCAGTGGAAGCTAGCCAACGTAACACCGATATTCAAAAAAGGCAGCAAATCCCTACCCAGTAACTATCGTCCAATTAGATTAACCTCAATTGTATGTAAAATGCTAGAAACGGTCATAAGAGACAGACTCGTAAATCACTTAGAGGCAAATAACTTACTTAAAGATACTCAACACGGCTTTCGTAAAAAACGTTCCTGTTTAACAAACCTCTTAGACTTCTTCCACGATATCTTCAACCTCTACGATGAGAGTAAAGCTGTAGATATTATATACCTTGATTTTCAAAAGGCCTTTGACAAAGTTCCCCACAAACGATTACTGCTAAAACTAAAAGCGCATGGAATACAAGACGGTGTGTTGAAATGGATAGAAAATTGGCTCAGCGACAGAAAGCAAAGAGTAGTCATAAACGGTAAGGCATCTAAATGGACCAATGTAAGTAGTGGGGTACCCCAGGGATCGGTACTAGGACCAATTCTCTTTCTAATTTACATCAACGACATAGATGAGGGTCTCACCTGTACAGTCTCGAAATTTGCTGACGATACAAAAATTGCAAATAGCGTACTCTCAAAAGAACAAGTTGACGATATGCAACACAATCTAGATAAATTGTCATGTTGGGCCCAAATTTGGCAAATGAGTTTCAATGCGGATTGTTACGACCGGGCACTCGGGTACACTAGGGCTCTCACACAGGACTCGAGTATGGCTCGCTGCCACAACGGAAACACACGATCCCAACCCCAGAGTACTGCCAGCCGAACAAAAAACACCAATACCCTCCAGCGTTCTATCTGCTATAACGGGGTATACAAGAACTCGGTACTAGCGTTTCACAACAGACTAATAAAAAGACGGGAGTTATCTAGTCTGGTCAACAATCAAACAAAGAAGTAAATACAACAACACCAAGAATAGTGTTGGCCGAAGCCGAAGTAATCCACCCTTGACTAAGAACTTAAGAAGTCCTCCACCCTCTACTTCGGATCGGCACTATTACGTTACGTTAAACAATAGTCCTCGAGCATCGAGCAAGGAATCTTCTGATAAAGTTAGATGCTTCTCGGATACTCGTAAGAAGTAAGTATCGGATTTTGAACAGCAATTCAATAAGCAACACACTGGCAATTAACTAATATTAAAGGCTTTAAATTGACATAAGAAGAATTAGAAGAATAGACAGTAGTAAATGGCAAACATATAAAAGAAGTACTCCGACAATGCACTGGCCATAGCCTACTAGGATTGTGCTCGGGGGCCACTAATCTCTAAAGTAGCTTATGCGTGCCACACATGAAATCAATAGTGCTTAAACATTAACATACATTAGGAAAGCTTCAATACTATGCTGTATCTGCTGACCGAGCAAAGTCTAGCTGGGATGTAGTAGGCTAGGAAACAATGGCTGAGCAAGCGGCTCGTAGCCTAGCGAGGTCCTTAAGGCTGTGCGGCCAAATTACGTTAATTGACGGGATGCTCTCTTGAGAGATCCAGATCACTAGTATCTGGTTCTCTCCTGGCGATCCTCTCAAAGTCAAGCAAACGAGTTAGCACAGTGTTGGGTGGCAGAGGCAAAAGCCCTCACTCGCAACACAGTGCTAAACTCACAAGGTACACAGTCAGAAAGACCACCTAGGCTTCCCAAGTCTCCGTTGCGATTGTACAGGTTCAACAAAACCTAATACACATAGGGAATCACAACTCTAGTAGCCTCATCCCAGTCTAGCATCACCTAGATCAGCAGAAAACAGGAACATGAATAATCATACACAGGGAAATGCATATACGAGTGCAACAAACATTAATCAATCCTATTCTAGTTATCCCTTCCAAAATAGGCTATTCTAATAGGCATATATCTCGTGAGAACTCAAGCGATAATACTTTGGCTGACTAAATCTGCACCAAAGGGGTCATTGAGGTTAAAAAAGGGTTCAGGAAAAGAAGAAGGTAGGGGGTACAGAGAGTAGGGAAAGTTCACATCAGTCGGAAGAATATATATAGTTGCAAGGGATATGAGAAGTCGCTCTGCCTAATGAGTTCTGAGGAAAATGCGGCTAGACTTCCCTTTTTATACTCGGCCCTCTAGTGAGCATATCGCCAACTACTAAGGACCGCCCACTAGCAATCATTACGTAATATTCTCTCTCAATCTGGGATCGACAAAGGATTTCCCACGCACTGAGAGGGAGGAGGGAGGAGGAAGGAGGGGAGTTAGGCCTACCTGCCTCATGGCGCACTCACTGGCCCCCGTTATGTAATCTCTCTCTCTCCTCTCATCATTACAAATAAGTCCCACACACAACACTTATAACTAATGATATAAAATAGAACTCGTTGACTCAGATGAAAACAAAATACATATTTATAACACTCACAGTACAACGGCTCACATAAACTAAGTTAGAAAACTCTACACAGACTACAGCCAAAGTTCCTGCCCTGACGATCCTAGCGAGAGTGGGGCATGACTGGGCGTTCTGTACAGCATGCTCATACTCGACATGCATCACAGGATAAATGTAAGTACTACATATCGGATACCTAAATGAGAAAGCAAACTATTCGATGAATGGCACTCAGCTTAAGAATGTAAACAAAGAAACCGATCTGGGAGTAACAATATCGAGTAACCTAAAACCGAGTCAACAATGTTCAGAAGTTGTTAAGAAGGCAAACAAAATAATTGGCTTTATAGGCAGGTCATTTGAGCATAAATCCAAAGATGTTATCCTAACCCTTTACAATTCCTTAGTCCGCCCTCTTCTGGAATACTGCGTTCAATCCTGGTGCCCTTATTACCAAAAAGATATAAACAAGCTAGAACGAGTTCAACGTAGAGTTACCAAAATGATACCTAGCCTAAAGAACAAACCATACGAAGAGCGTCTTAGAGAATTAAATCTATTTCCTTTAACCCAGCGCAGATTAAGAGGCGACTTAATTCAAGTGTTCAAAATCATCAAAGGCATCGACAATATGAACTGTAGTAAGTACTTCACTATCGACCAATCTAATTACACGCGGGGAAACGGTTGCAAAATTATTGGTAAATCTTTTAACTCACACGAATCTAAGAATTTCTTCTTCAATCGAGTTGTCAACTTGTGGAATGGGCTTCCCCGAGACGTTATAGACTGCAGCACCGTTGATTCATTTAAACTCTGCTTAGACAAATATCTCGCATCAAACCCGCGACTGACTGCGTTTGTAAATGAATAACTTTATTGTATACCCCCCTCAGTTACTAACCCATCTGTCCCCTACTAACTTCCTAATCCTGCCACGGACATTAGTTCTAGGGCAGTAGTTCCCTTTCCAATGTTCCCTTACCCACTCTAAACCACTGTTTGGACACTTGATCCTCAGTGTTTTGGAGGACAAGCAGCCTAGAAGGGTCACTAGACCTGTTGTTGCTTGATTTCCTTTGTACTCCTTTGTATACTCTCTCTCTACCTATTGCCCGTGTTTTGAAGCTAACAAGAAATTGACTCATCCCCATCTTAAGGGAGGATTTTAGTTTTCTCCCTAGACCTCTATCAAGCTTAAGAAACACTCCCTAGACCCGCTTCAAGATCGTCTAAATATAGCTAGAATACAATTTAGTGGAGGTCACCGGTACAGAAGGGAATAATAATCACTGCCTCTACTCCAATTCTAGCTTTTATACCCAAAGTTCATATAACTCTCTAACCCAGGAGTCAACCGATTTGCTCACCTTCTTCCACTCAAAAACAAATATACTATGGAACTCTCTCTCTCTCTCTCTCTCTCTCTCTCTCTCTCTCTCTCTCTCTCTCTCTCTCTCTCTCTCTCTCTCTCTCAATCTATCTTTTCCTCATCCTATGACTTGAACTGCTTCAAGCTACGTGTGTCCAGGTATTTTGACTCTAACGTACCTTGAATTTGGCTCCCTGTTACTCTTTCAACTTTGGGGGGACACTTGTTACAGGCAGCTTTACCTTTTGTCTCTGGTCTGGCAAATTTCGATTAACCCCTTCTGTACCGATGACGTCTTTTTTACTATATTTTACCTACGATTGTATGATTTTTATTCAGTTTAAATTGGACCTCAAGCAATTAACAGGCTTCAAACTATCTCACTTAACCCTTTTTACTACCACAGAACCTTCTCAAGCTGCACAAAATCGACTAAATATAGCTAGAATAAAGTTAAAATGACGTCGCCGGTACAGATGGGGTTACAATGTTACCACGAATTCTGACACGTATAGCAATCAATCTTCAACCTAATTGTCGATAGCATTGCCTAATATTTCCAAAATAATATGAGAACAAATAATTATCGATCAAATTAACTCTTACAAGATCCGATACGGATTCTGTCTGTTTTCTGGCTATTATTAGATGACTTTATTCTGATTAGGAAGGATGTATGGAAGTCAGAGGGATAATTGAGATAGTCTTTACCTTTATTATTACCACAAATCCTTCCTAAGCTGTATAAAATCTTCCAATGATAGCCAGAATAAACTGTCAAAATGCGTCACTATCTTCAAAGGGTTCAAAGTTTACGCACGAATGTTGTCACATATAGCAATCAACCTTCAAGGGGGAGGTACTCGCTTTTCCTGGACCCCCTTCTCCCTCATATTTAGTCCCATTAGTTATGAGATTTTAAGACGTTCGCCCCATTAGTTTGTCGATATTAAGGCCTTTCGTCCCATTTTGTTATCAACACTCAGACCTTTCGTTCCATTTCTTTATCAATAGCCAGACCTTTTGTGTCATTTAGGTGTCATATTTTTCCCCAGGCGAGTTCCCCCTTGACCAGTATTGATCAGTGTGGTAGTAAATATACCCTGATATGAAACCCAATACTGTCCATACACTGGCTTCCCTCCCTTGCCTCAAGAGTGTTCGTTTTTTGTTCTGAGTATGAAGGAGACAAAAGGCAAAGCTGTCTGTAACAAGTGTCTCTTCCAAAGTTGAGTGATTGTAGCTACTTTAAACATATTTTTTATTTTATATATTTGTGTTTATGTGTGTGTGTGTGTTTGTGTGAATGTGTATGTGTGTGTGTGTGTCTTCGATATCCTACAACAAAATGTGACTTCCTCAATTTAAACTAACTGATTTTGTCAACTTTACTACCGACTACAAAAATTGACTTCCCGAATTTATCAACCCGCTGATTTTGCCTATTTCATTAGTACGATACTACTTTTTCTTTTAGGGCAAACACTCTACACCAGGTATTATAGAGATAGCCGGTTTGCCACAGTTATAACAGAAAACCGATTACGGCGGATGGCTGTGGCCTGATGAAGTCCATCTGCCTCTCGATTTTGCCTTGGGGTGGGTGTTTGATTGTATCTCTATATATATCATATAATAATCTATATTAATTTCAATTCTATTCACATGTGTGTGTGTGTGTGTGTGTGTGTGTATACAATGGAGCTTGCTGTTGATTCTAGACTTGGTCCAGAGGGCTGACCTTTCTATTGGTACTGACTCAGAAAATGATAGTAAAGCCGGTATCACAAAAGAGCTTTTATTGTCAACATTCGATGATCAACATTTTTCTGGCAACATTTCTGCATTATTTTACACTGGTATCGAAAACTAATCTGATGGTAGATTAATTTAGATGGCAGAAGTAGTTATATGTTTACCACAAAAGCTGCCAGATCAGTGTTGAGGATACATGTTGAGGGAAAAAGCGTTGGTGTGCCCCCCCCCCCCCCCTCCACTTTTAAGCCGGTATCACACGAGCGCTTTTTCCCTCAATATTTATCCTCAACACTGGTCTGGCAGCTTATGAGGTTAACATTAAAATATTTCTGCCACCTAATTTCATCTACCATCTGTCTAGCTTCCGATAGCAGTGCAAAATATTCCAGAAATGTTGTCAATAAAATGTTGGTCATCGAATGTGGATTATAAAAGCTCTCGTGTGATACCGGCTTTATCCCTATTTTACCCTTTTATCGTCTCCCTTTCTCCTATTTTCCGCAAGTCTACCCAATAATCTGCAATGTTACGCCTCACACCCCTTAGTTCTGGATCCCGATTATCTCCTATCCCTGACTATACCTTGTTCCAAATAGGTAGGCCAGGAATCGTGACCCCTTGATGGAGGTCTGGGCAGTAAAATAGCCCCCTCTGTACCGGCGACGTCTTATTTTATTCTAGAATACTTTGACGATTTTGTGTCGTTATGCATTTGTAAATAAATAAAGTTAAATTTTTCTCGTTTTTCCTCCGTTACATCGAGGTTCACTGCAGGTTAAGATGTTACTCACTTTTCTGCAGATACACGAAGGATCACTTATAGCTCTGTTATACCATTAACCCAAATTGTTCCCTACTAACGTGTCCTAACCCTGCCAGGGACATTAGTCCTAGGGCAGCTCTTCCCTTTCCAATTGCCCCTTACCCGCTATAATCCACTGTTGAACACTTTAAAGAGCAGTGATCTAAAAGGCAAGCAACCTCGAGGGGTTGCTAGACCTGTTGTTGCTCGACTTCCTTTGTACTCCTTTGTACTCCTATGTAATTTATTGGATATTATGCTGAATGGTACACTCGGATACCATAGTCTCTAACCCACTCATAAATATTCCTGGACTTCACCTATTTCTAATATTGGAAGTATATCACTGGCAACGAATTGATATATATAACTTTCTATACATCAGCTATAACACTATTGTTATGTACTATTATTGAAAAGCAAATTCCATCTTACAGTCAACCCAGATAGCTATTATTGCATTTACAAAAACATGGGGGTCCACGATTCTTATGAGTGCTCTAGAAACTATGGCATCCGAGTGTACAGATGTAATGCCCCAAGTTGTGGCAAGTGCTTAAGGGGGTAGTGCTTGGTTTATGGTCTATATATCTATTAATTAATGTATTTTTTAGTTTCCTCCCTAGACCTCCATCAAGCTTAGCAAAACGTCCCCTAGACCCCCTTTCAAGATAAATGTGTACATTTTTCGGTAGAAAAATGTCCCATACCTTATAAAAATTAGAGGCTCGCTGGAAAAATCGACATCTAAAGAGCACGAAAGGTCTTAATGTTGACAACAAAACGAGGCGAAAGGTCTCAAAATCGCCAAACTAACAAAACGAACGTCTTGAAACCTCAAAACTAATATGCTAAACATGAGGGAGAAGGGAGTCCATAAAAAGCAAGAACTACCCCTTTAAACAGAACTGGATGTAGAAAATTGCTTGAGGTATCAGCCCAAGTGGAGTACTTCTCTTGGTCTAGTGGTGAGAGTGTTAACCTCGTAAGCGTGGGGACCTGGGTTCGAACCCTGGACCGGCCTGGTGGTGGCCTCACAAAAATATTTCGGGGGGCGATTTCTGCATCTAACGAAGTTTAGGTGTGTTGGTTAAATTGTAAATAGTGGTGTAAAGTAATTGTGAACTCAGACAAAATAGTATGGTTCCGTTTCGAGGTTTCTTCACCAATTGTGTGTGATTTGTGGATGTGGTGCTGAACAAAATTAAGGTGTAGACCACCTGGGGTAAAGGTTAACAGGTAAGAGGTGATGGTGGTGGTGATGGTAGTGGTGGTGGTGGTGGTGATGAAGGGGGTGTCAGATGGGTAGCGTATTGTATTATTGTAACCACCACCTCCACCTTGACCACCTGGGGTAAGGTATAACAGGTAAAAGGTGATGATGATGATGATGGTGGTAGAAACAATAACACACACGCTACCCATCTGACACCTATCACCATCACCACCACCACCACCTTGACCACCTGGGGTAAGTAACAGGTAAAAGGTGATGATGATGATGGTGGTAGAAACAACAACACAATACGCTACCCATCTGACACCTCTCACCATCACCACCACCACCACCTTGACCACCTGGGGTAAGGTATAACAGGTAAAAGGTGATGATGATGATGGTGGTAGAAACAATAACACAACACGCTACCCATCTGACACCTCTCACCATCACCACCACCATCACCACCACCACCACCTTGACCACCTGGGGTAAGGTATAACAGGTAAAAGGTGATGATGATGATGGTGGTAGAAACAACAACACAATACGCTACCCATCTGACACCTCTCACCATCACCACCACCACCACCTTGACCACCTGGGGTAAGTAACAGGTAAAAGGTGATGATGATGGTGGTGGTAGAAACAACAACACAATACGCTACCCATCTGACACCTCTCACCATCACCACCACCACCACCTTGACCACCTGGGGTAAGTAACAGGTAAAAGGTGATGATGATGATGGTGGTAGAAACAACAACACAATACGCTACCCATCTGACACCTCTCACCATCACCACCACCACCACCTTGACCACCTGGGGTAAGTAACAGGTAAAAGGTGATGATGATGATGGTGGTAGAAACAACAACACAATACGCTACCCATCTGACACCTCTCACCATCACCACCACCACCACCTTGACCACCTGGGGTAAGTAACAGGTAAAAGGTGATGATGATGATGGTGGTAGAAACAACAACACAATACGCTACCCATCTGACACCTCTCACCATCACCACCACCACCACCTTGACCACCTGGGGTAAGGTATAACAGGTAAAAGGTGATGATGATGATGGTGGTAGAAACAACAACACAATACGCTACCCATCTGACACCTCTCACCATCACCACCACCACCACCTTGACCACCTGGGGTAAGGTATAACAGGTAAAAGGTGATGATGATGATGGTGGTAGAAACAACAACACAATACGCTACCCATCTGACACCTCTCACCATCACCACCACCACCACCTTGACCACCTGGGGTAAGGTATAACAGGTAAAAGGTGATGATGATGATGGTGGTAGAAACAACAACACAATACGCTACCCATCTGACACCTCTCACCATCACCACCACCACCACCTTGACCACCTGGGGTAAGGTATAACAGGTAAAAGGTGATGATGATGATGGTGGTAGAAACAACAACACAATACGCTACCCATCTGACACCTCTCACCATCACCACCACCACCACCTTGACCACCTGGGGTAAGGTATAACAGGTAAAAGGTGATGATGATGATGGTGGTAGAAACAACAACACAATACGCTACCCATCTGACACCTCTCACCATCACCACCACCACCACCTTGACCACCTGGGGTAAGGTATAACAGGTAAAAGGTGATGATGATGATGGTGGTAGAAACAACAACACAATACGCTACCCATCTGACACCTCTCACCATCACCACCACCACCACCTTGACCACCTGGGGTAAGTAACAGGTAAAAGGTGATGATGATGATGGTGGTAGAAACAACAACACAATACGCTACCCATCTGACACCTCTCACCATCACCACCACCACCACCTTGACCACCTGGGGTAAGGTATAACAGGTAAAAGGTGATGATGATGATGATGGTGGTGGTAGAAACAACAACACAATACGCTACCCATCTGACACCTCTCACCATCACCACCACCACCACCTTGACCACCTGGGGTAAGGTATAACAGGTAAAAGGTGATGATGATGATGGTGGTAGAAACAACAACACAATACGCTACCCATCTGACACCTCTCACCATCACCACCACCTTGACCACCTGGGGTAAGGTATAACAGGTAAAAGGTGATGATGATGATGGTGGTGGTAGAAACAACAACACAATACGCTACCCATCTGACACCTCTCACCATCACCACCACCACCACCTTGACCACCTGGGGTAAGTAACAGGTAAAAGGTGATGATGATTTTTTTTTTTTTTTTTTCTATGTGAATGAGGGAGATAACGGGCATAACTGTCTGCAGCGAGTGCCTCCCCCAGATTTCAAAGAATAACAGGGCCGAAATCAAGGGACGTTCGAGCTAAAATGCCTGGACACACGGAGTTTGAAGCAATTTAAGTCATAGGAAGAGGGAAAGACTGATTCTGGGAGAGAGTTCCAGAGCTCAGCAGTTGAATAGAAGAAAGTCTGAGAATAGCGTTTCACTCTTGGGTTGGAGAGTTGCACAGAGTACGGGTGGGATTGTGTTGCAAGGCGGGTACTACGTACCCTACGTAGAGGAGTTGGTATACACTGGGAAAGCTCCGAGGAACACTGATTATTGTAGTAGCGATAGAATAGTGAGAGAGATGCAACATTGCGGTGAAGAGAGAAAGATTGCAGAGAACTGGTGAGTGGACGGGAGTTAATGATACGAAAAGCTTTCCTTTCTACTTTATCTAGGAGTGCGGTGTGAGAGGATCCTACCCACACATGTGAACAATACTCCATACAAGGACGCACTGTGCCCCTGTACAGAGCAAGTAGCTGCGCAGGGGTAAAGAACCCCTTGAGGTGGTTGAGCACACCCAGCTTCTGGGAGGCTGCCTTAGCGAGACTGGTAATATGGTCTTCCCAAGTGAGAGCAGAAGAAAATGAGACACCGAGAACATTGAGGGAAGATGAAGGGTTGATTTTTGTATTGTTGAAGAATAAGGGATAGTCCTCTGGAGGTTCCTGACGGGTAGTAAGATGGATAAATTGTGGTTTGGAAGCCTTAAATTTAACAAGGTTTTCTCTGCCCCAATTGGAAATAGTAGCTAGATCAGAAGACAAGCATTGTATGACTTCATTACCTTTACTTTTGAGGGACTGCTGGCTGGGGCGTTCTGGAAAACTAATTGAGTGGTGTAAAGTAGAGTCGTCTGCATATGAATGGTGATGGTAATAATAACACAAAACGCTATCCGTCTGACACCTTCTTCCACCACTTTTTTTTTTTTTTTTTTTTATTAAGGTGACAGTTACAAAGTGGTGTACAATCTATCTTATTCTAGTTACATTGTAGTTTATCTTATTGTACCAGTACCTCCCTACAATCAACCTAGTTGTTCCCCAATTCGTCCCTCCGCCACGACCATTTCAAAGTCCAAGTCTCTCACTCTTGTCCTCTGTAGCGGGGAGGACCTTGTACCCCTGAGACATAGGAGTGCAGACCTGAGAAGAGAGAAAGAGAGCCGGCATCTCATCCAAGTTATGACTTGGCTTCTATGCTGGCGCTTTTTCTCCGATATTTGTTCAGCTAATCTGGCATAGAAGACAGTTGCAGAAGGTCCCATACCTCCCGACGATGAGAAGACCAGAGGAGTAAAGCTTCCTTGATCCCTGTTCAAAATTCTTTCTTCATAAGCGCGTTTTTTCTCACTTTCGTTTCTCAAGTATGCCGCCTTGTGTCCTCGCTCACGATATGTTTGTGCTCTTGGGTTGAAGATTCTGATGTCGAAAAAAGCCCGTTGTCCCCTCGTCCAAAAACCTCGAGCACTTACGTCCACTCTTGCTTCATTTGAAGTATTTGCAGTATTGTGGGCCAAGCGCTGTCCGTCCATAGGCAGAAGTTCCGGTTCGATTCTGACATCATGGCACACCTCGTCCAGCATTTGTGCAGTGATGTCTCGTACTTCATCATGCCGGATACAGATGAATCCT
The DNA here is from genome assembly GCA_037953745.1 of Lithodes maja. Lineage (NCBI taxonomy): Eukaryota > Metazoa > Arthropoda > Malacostraca > Decapoda > Lithodidae > Lithodes > Lithodes maja. The sequence continues at coordinate 38,440 of JBAKBP010015739.1, read as the reverse complement.
CCTTTCTTACAAGTCATACAGTGGTCTGAGTTGTTTATTTCACCACATGCACATTTCAGCGGCAGGTTCGAAACTGGCCACCCATACCTCAAGGCTACGGCATCATTGAATTCTTGTTTATTTAAGCTGAAGCCTTTCTCCTTTATTGGTAATGATGTGAGCCAATTTGAAACCCCGTGTCTTGTGCCATCTCAACTCTCATTTTCAGTTCTTCCCTACATCTGGTCTTAATTTGTTCTAGGCTATGTTTCTGTCTCTCTTCTCTGCTCTTTGTAATTTCCTGTCTTGCATTTCGTTGTTCCTCTTCGTCCACCTCATCATTTTCATTTTGCTCCCGTATTTTTTCTGTCAGAGACGTAGTAAGTTTAAGGGAATTTTGGTTCTCATGTAGTGCCGCCTCCACTGGGTTTATGATCCCCATACCTCCGAACCTTGGCGGAAGAGCTAATAGATCTCTTAGCTCTTGCGTGACGCCTTCCATCTCTGTTAGGGCCGGTATGAATGTTCCTCTGATTGCTTCTTCAAGCGGTTGGAGCATCTGTCTAATGCCAGGCACTGTTCTCATAAGAAAGGTCCATCTGTGCTTAACACCATAATAATGTGAAGGCAGTATATGCAGCATGTGGTTCAGATTTCGCAATGTCTGCCAGGGTTTTCACTTCCTTTACCCACTCTGCTACCTTTTTTCGCACATAGTCTCTCTTGCATTCTTCTGTGCCTATTACTGCTCCCAAATGGCGTTGACCCTCCTTTGTAATCTTCACTCCTGTCCCATCTCCTCCTTCCACCACTACCATACTCTTCACTCATCACCCTCTGCTTCCTCCAGGGGAATATTGTGTATGTTCTTCCACTGTCCTTGGTTGTTCTTCCACTGTCCTTGGTTGTTCTTCCACTGTCCTTGGTTGTTCTTCTACTGTCCTTGGTTGTTCTCCTACTGTCCTTGGTTGTTCTTCCACTGTCCTTGGTTGTTCTTCCACTGTCCTTGGTTGTTCTTCCACTGTCCTTGGTTGTTCTTCCACTGTCCTTGGTTGTTCTTCTACTGTCCTTGGTTCTTCTTCCACTGTGCTTGGTTGTTCTTCCACTGTCCTTGGTTGTTCTTCCACTGTCCTTGGTTGTTCTTCCACTGTCCTTGGTTGTTCTTCCATTGTCCTTGGTTGTTTTTCCACTGTCCTTGGTTGTTCTTCTACTGTCCTTGGTTGTTCTTCCACTGTCCTTGGTTGTTCTTCCACTGACCTTGGTTGTTCTTCTACTGTCCTTGGTTGTTCTTCCACTGTCATTGGTTGTTCTTCTACTGTCCTTGGTTGTTCTTCCACTGTCCTTGGTTGTTCTTCTACTGTCCTTGGTTGTTCTTCCACTGTCCTTGGTTGTTCTTCCACTGTCCTTGGTTGTTCTTCCACTGTCCTTGGCTGTTCTTCCACTGTCCTTGGTTGTTCTTCTACTGTCCTTGGTTGTTCTTCCACTGTCCTTGGTTGTTCTTCCACTGTCCTTGGTTGTTCTTCCACTGTCCTTGGTTGTTCTTCTACTGTACTTGGTTGTTCTTCCACTGTCCTTGGTTGTTCTTCCACTGTCCTTGGTTGTTCTTCTACTGTCCTTGGTTGTTCTTCCACTGTCCTTGGTTGTTCTTCCACTGTCCTTGGTTGTTCTTCTACTGTCCTTGGTTGTTCTTCCACTGTCCTTGGTTGTTCTTCCACTGTCCTTGGTTGTTCTTCTACTGTCCTTGGTTGTTCTTTTACTGTCCTTGGTTGTTCTTCCACTGTCCTTGGTTGTTCTTCCACTGTCCTTGGTTGTTCTTCCACTGTCCTTGGTTGTTCTTCCACTGTCCTTGGTTGTTCTTCCACTGTCCTTGGTTGTTCTTCTACTGTCCTTGGTTGTTCTTCCACTATCCTTGGTTGTTCTTCCACTGTCCTTGGTTGTTCTTCCACTGTCCTTGGTTGTTCTTCCACTGTCCTTGGTTGTTCTTCTACTGTCCTTGGTTGTTCTTCCACTGTCCTTGGTTGTTCTTCCACTGTCCTTGGTTGTTCTTCCACTGTCCTTGGTTGTTCTTCTACTGTCCTTGGTTGTTCTTCCACTGTCCTTGGTTGTTCTTCCACTGTCCTTGGTTGTTCTTCCACTGTCCTTGGTTGTTCTTCCACTGTCCTTGGTTGTTCTTCTACTGTCCTTGGTTGTTCTTCCACTGTCCTTGGTTGTTCTTCCACTGTCCTTGGTTGTTCTTCCACTGTTCTTGGTTTTTCTTCCACTGTCCTTGGTTGTTTTTCTACTGTCCTTGGTTGTTCTTCTAGTGTCCTTGGTTGTTCTTCTAGTGTCCTTGGTTGTTCTTCCACTGTCCTTGGTTGTTCTTCCACTCTCCTAAGGGGTCAAGATTATTGTCAAGTTCGCTGGCGCTACCTATAGTACCAAACTTTCATAATAAACATCATATTTCACAACAATAAGTTTATAATAGGTAAGAAATCACAATGAAGACATAACAATTTAACGTCAGGTGGAAAGAAACAGAGTATAGTTTCTTCCACTCTACTTGGATGTTAACCCCTTGAAACTCAGACGCGTTTTAGCAATATATTCTAGCTATTATTAGACGATTGTATGTAGCTTAGGAAGGGTCTGTATCTCCATTAACCCTCTGACTTCCATATACCCTTTCTAATCTGAATAAAATCGTCTAATAATGACCAGAATACAGACAAGACATGCGTATTGGATCTTAAAAGGGCTAACACTCTTTAATCTTCCATGACACCTTCACCACCACCATCATCTTCACCCATCACCCTCTATTAAAAGACCCCTTTTTCCATCATGTTTAGTCCCATTGATTTTGAGATTTTTAAGACATTGGCCCCATTAGCTTGGCCATTTTAAAGAACTTTCGCCCCATTTCTGTAAATTTTAAGACATTTATTGCCATTTAGGTGTTTATTTTTTCCTGGAGAGCGATAGCGAGCCTGTAATTTTAGAGGAATCGGCCTTCGGCCGGAACATTTTTCTACCGAAAAATGTACACATTTATCTTGAAAGGGGGCCTATGGGGTGTCATTTTAAACTTGATGGAGGTCCAGGGAACAAACTAAAAACCTCCCCTAAATTAAAGCCTCCAGGGCAATAGTGTGTTGTTTCTTCCGCTCTCCTTGGATGTTAAAACTCTGTTTGTATTCCTCCATTAGCTTATTTCTTCAATGATTATCCATAACTGAGTTGCTAAAAATAACAATAATAATAATACTCCACACCCCATCACACACACACACACACACACATATATACATACACACACACACACACACACACACACACAGCCCGTAGCCTAGTAGGTAGCGCTCTCGTCTCACACACGAGGGGTCGGGGGTTCAATCCCCCGGCCGGGCGGAGACAAATTGGGCTTGTCTCCTTTCATGTGTTAGCCTCAGTTCACCTAGCTGTAAATAGGTACCTGGAATAAGTGGACGACGTTGTGACGTCCCATCTGGGGTTGGCAAAAATGGTACAAGGCGAGATGGGTATCATATGGTTCACCTAAGCTGATGGCTACCTAAGCCTTCGGGCGAGACGGTACCGTCTATAGTGAGAATGGTACCATACAGATCCACCCTAAGCCTTCGTTTCCGATGTCGCCAATTGGCTAAAAATACAGACTACACACACATCCACAGCCATTCCAACGATACATATAACACCTCACATATAGGAGGCGGGAAATAACGAGCATGCTCACTCCCGCAATACAACTAGAGTAAGTAGAGTAAGTACACACCATCACACACACGCACCTCATCACACACACACACACACCCCATCACACACATAAAACCCAATTTCTCCATCTAGCTACCCGTAAGGAGCTCCCAGCGGACTATCCCCTTATTCTTCAACAATACAAAAATCAATCCTTCATCTTCTCTCAATATTCTTGGTGTCTCTTTTTCTTCTGCTCTCAGTTGGAAGGATCATATTACCAGTCTTGCTAAGGCAGCCTCCCAGAAGCTGGGTGTGCTCAACCGCCTTAGGGGGTTATTTTCCCCTGCACAGCTTCTTGCTCTGTACAGGGGCATAGTGCGTCCTTGTATTGAGTATTGTTCACATGTGTGGGGAGGTTCCTCTCACACCGCTCTCCTAGACAAAGTTGAAAGGAAGGCCTTTCGTATCATTAACTCCCGTCCACTCACAAACTCTCTGCAATCTCTCTCTCTCCGCCGCAATGTTGCATCTCTTTCGCTATTCTATCGCTACTATAATAATCAGTGTTCCTCAGAGCTTTCCCAGTGTATACCACCTCCTTTACGTAGGGCACGTGGTACCCGTCTGGCAACTCAATCCCACCCCTACTCTGTGCAACTCTCCAACCCAAGAGTGAAACGTTACTCTCAAACTTTCTTCTACTCAACAGCTGAGCTCTGGAACTCTCTCCCAGAATCAGTCTTTCCCTCTTCCTATGACTTAAATTGCTTCAAACTCCGTGTGTCCAGGCATTTTGGCCCGAACGTCCCTTGATTTCGGCCCTGTCACTCTTTCAACTATGGGAGAGGCACTCGCTATAGGCAGTTCTTCCTTTTGCCTCCCTCAATCATATAGGAAAAAAATAAAATAAAATAAGGGCGGTACACGTGTGGTGTGATAGCCAAATTGAACTAAGCTGGGTGCATAGTCAAAAGACATTGCCCGTCTATGTGCGCAATAGGGTCGATGAAATACGATCCCTACTACCAAACGCCATCTATCACTATGTACCAACCAAGGAAATCCGCAGTGACTTGATAAATAGGATTATAGGGGAGTAACGGCGTCCAAATTGATAAAGTCCGACCTGTGGTGGCAAGGCACAAAATGGCTGCTCCACGAAGGGGATTGGGCTGTCTGGAATGCCGAGGTTGAGTTGGTTTTGCCTTTAGAAACGGTGACAGCCGTCATTCAACCGACATCAACACCGAGTCCTATGTTAGAGTAGTTAAGGATCGGTGGGTACAATAAGTTAGTCAGGGTCGTAGTTTGGGTGTTGCATTACATCACCAACATAAAGGCGAAGCCACAAAGACGACTCTGCAATCTGGGTCAAAGCTTAAATACAGAAGAAATAAAAGCAACTGAGGTAACACTAATTAGATGGGTTCAAATGGAACCCTTCAGCTATGAATTAAGAGTCCATAAGAAGCATTGGTAAGAATATAATGCCTAACATCGTGCGTCAACTAAGGCTGCACCTGAAAAATTACCTAATTAGATGTGAGGGATGTCTGAAGTGGTCGGGTGTAGACGACTGTACTAATAACCCTATCCTGATGTCAGCAACACACCATGTCACCGATCTACTGGTACAACGCACACATGAACAAGTAATGCACTACGGGGTCCACCACGTTATTTGTAGATTGCGTCTCAACTGATGGATACCCAGAGTTCGACAGATAGTTCGACGAGTAGTCAAAAGGTGTGTGGTGTGCCGTAGACTAAAAGGAAGGCCATTTACGACTGGACCTGCTCCACCCTTGCCAGAGTGCCGCGTTACTCATCTGGAACCCTTCAGAGTTACAGGACTAGACTATACCGGCGCACTGAGAACTAGGGAACTGGACAAGGTTTATGTTTTATTGTTTACTTGTGCCACTTCACGTGCAATACATTTAGAATTGTGTGACAATATGTCGTGTGAAGAGTTTATGCTGGCGTTCAGGAGGTTTTGTGCTCGTCGATCCTTCCCTTATTTGATTACTAGCGAAAATGCTCCCACTTTTCTTCAAGCTTCCAGGTACTTGAAAGATTTAAGTGACGATCCAACAGTTGTTGCTTTCTTGGGAGAGCGGAAGTGCGAATGGAAGTTCATACCAGTCAAAGCGCCGTGGTTTGGTATAATTTGGGAACGGTGTGTAGGCATCGTGAAGTCAGGCTTACGGGCGGTGCAAGACGCGCCTTCTTATACAGGAGCGAACTAGTAACTGTGCTCACTGAAGTCGAGGCGGTTGTTAATGATCGTCCTCTGACCTATGTATATACCGACCTGCAAGAACCACTGCCACTTACACCAGCGCATTTACTCTACGGCAAGCCGTTGACCGCATTTCCCACAGATTTGCAGTCTCAGGTAGAGTTAGAAGACCCTTCAATGTTCAGCGAAGCTGCGGTGTCCCGTCGGTACCAGTACATTTCTAAAGTTATCGGTGATTTTAAAAAGAGGTGGATTAATTACTACTTATTGGTACTGCGTGAGAGGACATCTAAGTTAGCTGGTCAACCATCAGCACCCTCTGTAGGCAATGTAGTATTTATCCATGATGAAAATCCTCGATTGTACTGGAAATTGGGCCGCGTAGTGGAGGTGTACGAGGGCGAAGGCTCAGTAGGGCGATTAGCGCTGCTCAGGACGGCTACTGGGACTACAGTTCGTCCTATCGCACGACTGTACGCTATGGAGCTCGGCTCTTCTGCACATGAAGAGGTTCCACCTGATGATGCTGGATCTGAGGAGGCTAACTTAGTCGATCCACCACAACCCGTTGGTGATCCAGCTCGGATAGGAACTAGACCCAGACGGGCTGCCCGTGGCGCCGTTGATATGTGGCGACACAAGATTGCTTCTGGGCAACTCTAGATATAAGATGGGGTTCAGGGGGGAGTGTATCGTGGATTCACGATAGTTAGTGGTATAACAGTCATACCCTATCATATTTGTATGTAAAATTGATAAGTTAAATAAGGCCTATTATACGAAAGTATATTATTTATGAGTCTTTTAGGAATAATTATATGACGATTATCATATAACTATGTTGTAATATTATAAAGGAAGTACGGTATTTACCGCTAGATATCTGCTACAAACTTAGCAGTATCCGCTAGATTAGTAGCATAAAGGCGATGACGTGTGGAAAAGAGCGGTGCATACCCATGTGCAGTGTGTGGAAAGGGTGTGGGCGTTAACGCGATTCAATGTAGCATCTGTCGACGCTGGGTGCACCATGGGAATAAGCGCTGTAGTAGAATAAAGGGACCCCTGCCGAAGGATAAGTCAGAAATAGATAAATTTGAGTGCGTAGTGTGCAAAGGCGAGCTTGTGTTAAGTGATGATCCTGTGGCTGTGAATTTTGGAAATGAGTCATTGGAGCTGGTGAACAAGTTTTGTTACCTAGGAGATACCATCTCTGCCGGTGGTGGGGCCGAGGCTGCCACTGTTGCTAGAATTAGATGTGGCTGGGGGAAGTTCAGAGAACTGCTGCCAATCCTGACCATGAAAAGAATGCCCCTCCCCCTGAAGGGAAAGGTGTATGCCTCATGTGTTAGAAGTGCAATGACATATGCCTCAGAAACATGGGCCATTAAAGTAGAGGATGTCAACAGAATGGAACGTAATGAGATGAGAATGGTGAGATGGATGTGTGGGGCCAGGCTACAGGATAGAATAACAAATGTTGAGCTGAGGAGATGTTTAGGTAGAAAGAGTATTAGCGAGGTGATGCGTACAAGTAGACTTGGATGGTATGGACATGTGGAGAGAATGGATGAATAAAATTGGGTGAAAATATGCAGGTCTGTGATTGTGGAGGGAGCTGCACCAAGGGGTGGACCGAGGAAGACCTGGGGTCGGACTATACGTGCCAATTTCAAATCCAAGAACTTGACAAGTGAAGCAGCCCTTAACAGGGTTTCCTGGAACGCCGCCATTAGGAAAAGAGACTGAAACTGCACGTATGTGTGGAACACTCAGTCTTAAAATGTTATGTATGTATGTATGTATGTGTTTAGCCAGACGCCTCACGCCAGGGCACATTTAGATTTCGTCCTGGCATAACCTCCACTCCTCAGTTCGCTGTGATCCTTGTTCCGGCTTTCGTGATATCACGCTCTCATCATCACAACTTCATCCGACTGACAGACAGACAGACAGACAAGCTAAGCTTATTATCATGATTTAGACTTCTTTAACATTTATTTATTCCCTTTCTTTGTTAGAATGCGCACCTCATGGCCACTCCGATGTAAACAATCTCCCAATAGTGTTCCAACGGTAGCCATATGTCGACCATCATCAGTTCATACAATACCTGACTACAACATAACTTTCTATGGTGATTTAAAGTGAGTTACACTCCCGGTATTTGATATTAATTTACGATTTATATGAGCGGACCTTTTCAGTCTAGGTAGAGTACACTCAACTTCCTTAAATCTGCCATATTGGTGCCCAGACCCCGGGACTTTGAGCCACAGTTTAAATTTCCTATAGTTAGTTAGTTAATATGAGCAAGGGCAATGTTGTTGGAGGTTGCAGATCAAAGGATTATGGAGAGGTAGGTTTAGGATTTAACCCAGAGGAGGTAGTAGTTGCCGAAATTGACCTCATAGCAGTAATTGGCCACTCCTACGTGACCCGTTTGGAGGCAGCAGACCAAGGCCCTGTAAATTACAGGGAGGCGAGCGGGGATCGACTGTTTAAGTTCCGATACTTTGGGGTGCCTGGCGCAAGCATCGGAAGTCTTAAGTCATCCGACGAGGGGGGTAGGCTGGTACTATACCGGCCTAGATATACCTATTTGCTCATCGGGGGCAACGACATTGTCGCCGATACTGACCCGCGTGAACTCGCTGTAGCCTTAGGGGACCTGTCTCCGGCTGTTGAGGGTGTTTCGCTTTCCCTGGAGTATCGCTTTAGGGTAAAGGGCATGCCAGCAGCCCAATATAATAGAATAAGGAATTCGATAAACCGAACCCTGCGCACAAGACTGGATGCCACACGTCACCGCTTTTTATCAGTCTCCTCAAAACCCCAGGATCTAGATATCGACGGAGTGCATCTAGACATCGACACTAACAAGATCCTGCACAATAAAATTACAGGAATGATGAAGCGATGGCTGGAACGTGATGCCGGGGTAGTTAGCCTACGACTCCCAAAATCTTGTATCCAGCCCATCGTCTTCCCCTAGTAAAAAGAAAAAACTATCCCTTTTTTTTTTTTTTTTTTTTTTTTTTTTTTTTTGTCATACTCCGTATTTGTTTCCCAGTTTTCACTATTACTTACTATTTTTGACTTATGCCTGACTGACCATCACATATTTCCTTCATTGTTTCGCTGTTTCATCCCACAATATCCCAACCTCTCTTGGTATTGTGTAAGGTAAGCTGTTTAAATATAGTCATTATTATTTTTTAATCTAATGACATTAGTCTGTGAATGGTAGGCTAATATAAGTACAGTATTGCATGTGAGGACTAAAGGTGTAAGTTCATGCATTATTTAATGGCTGGTAAATCAGAAGATAAACCAGCTAAAACTATGTCTATTTACTATTACAGTCTTGAAGAACCAGAGAGGGGGCTTGAGGGGTGTCATTACTAGGCTAACGACAGATTTGGACGACTTTATAGCTAGTGCAACTCCTGAACTGCTAGTTGGTCAGAAAAATTATAGGAGAGCCATTGGCCATGGTGAACATTGAAATCTCATACGATGGAGATTTCACAGAAGGGAGAGATGGATAGAATGTGTTCCACTTTAGAAGTAAGATAGTCAAAGAATTTTGGATAGTCAGGAGAGTTAGGGGAGAGATAAACAGCACAGATATATTTAGTGAGTAAGTGACAAGATAGCTTAAGCCAGATAGTTGAGAATTCAGAAGAGTCGAAGTTGGGAACACGAGAGCAAGTAAGATTGTTGCGTACGTACACGCAACATCAACCTTTGTCTTTAAATTGAGGATAGAGATAGAAGGAGGATATAGAGAAGGGGTTGCTGTCTGTTGCCTTAGACAACTGAGTTTCGGTGAGTAAAAGTAAGTCAGGTTTGGTGTTCCACATGAAGGAAGTTAGAGGAAAGGCCGCTAATGTTACAGAAATGGATAGATAGAGTAGAAGGTAAAGGTTCAGGGCACTTTGAGGGATCCTGACCAGGGGACAAACCGATGGGGGTGTGAGTATATATATATATATACCGGTATATACAGTATATATATATATATATATATATATATATATATATATATATATATATATATATATATATATATATATATATATATATATACTGTATATCCATATATATATATATATATATATATATATATATATATATATATAAACTATATACATATACTGTATATAATGAGAGAGAGAGAGAGAGCGAGAGCGAGCGAGCATTGTGGTATACATTTGGGCTGGAGCGGGGGTCGGATTTGAATGGTGAATAATCGGCAGTAACATTATGGTAATTATGACTGTGAGTGAAATTTTTAGGAGAGATAGAGAGAAAAAAGGGGGGCTTATGGAGTTATTATGATTGTACAGGTGCCTGGCCCGCGAACCGGTGTATATATGATGGGCTCTGCCTGGAAGTAATTTGGGATGGGCATTGTTGTGTGGTTCCCCTGGGGGTTAGGGAATAGAATATGCCCCACGTGCCTTCTGCGTGTCGTAAGAGGCGACTAAAGAGATTGGGTCGGTGGGCTTGCGACCCCCACCCGGAAAAAATATCTAAGCAAAAAAAAAACGAACGAACAGCCTCGGATGCGGACGGAACGTTGACGAACCACGACCGACTAAGGACATGCCTTCGGACATTCTGAGAATGGCTACGTGGAATGTTAGTGGCATGAATGATGGCACAGAAGAGAGAGAGGTTCTGGAAGTGTTAGTGAATAATAATAATAATAATAATAATATTTATTCAGTTAGCAATTTACAGAGTTGGTACCACATAGTTTGTTACAAATATGACATGTACCAGCCTTGCATAATTCCAACTAAGGATAGCCCAATAAGGCCGTTAGGCGTATTTCCATTGGGGTCCTTGTGGGATTAGGTTAGCTGGGGAAAAATGGGGAGGATAAAGAAATGGATACTTTAGAAAAAGTATTTCTAGGGGGTTATTTTAAGATACCTTACATCCTATAGTAAATATCAGTAATCCGTAATCAGTAATCATTTCAGTTTGGTTTGTCTATCTCTTATGTCGCATTTAGTAGTAGACATAAGCTTGGTGCTCCCTTCTCGCAGCTGTCCGGTTCAGGTGTTCCTTCAGGCTACGTCTGAAGGAATACAGTGTTCTCTTTTCACGGACTGACTGGACTGAATGCCAGGCTGGATGTATGTGGAATGACAGAGACCAAATGGAAAGGTTCAGATGTGAGAGAATGGGAATGTGGAATGGGTGTGTGTGCTGGAGTGAGTGAGGGAACAGCGAGAGAAGGTGCATGTTTGTTTGTAAGTAGCAAATGGAAGGAATGTGTAAGTGAGTATGGGTCTGTGGGTTCAAGGGTTGTGTGGGTGAGAATGAAAGTAGGAATACAAACGTGGGTGATTGTATGCGTGTATGCCCCGACAGAGGATATACTTGAAAGGAAGAAAGAGGAGTTCTGGATGAATGTGGAGGCGTGCCTGGAGAAGTTTGACAAGAACGAAAGAATATTTCTGATTGGGGATATGAATGGTAAGGTGGGTGATAGGAAAGTTGAGGGAGTGGTGGGAGGGTGGGGGGTACCATCAGAGGTGAATGGGAATGGTAGTGCACTTGTGGACGTATGTGTGGGGAGGAGGCTGTGGATAGCCAACACCTTCTTCCGACACAGAATGATCCACAGGTACACGTGGAAACGGATGTTGACGATGAAGGATAAGACAGTGGTGGAACGAAAGTCATTGATTGATTATGTATGTGTGGATGAACGAATGAAGAAATCTGTGATGGATGCTAGGGTGTATAGGGGTATTGGAGGGGGTCTGTCTGATCATTATGTAGTGGTAGCTAAGGTTAGGATACAAAAGAAGTGGGTGAGGAGAGCGGGAGGGAGGCGAGAGGAGGGTGGAATGGTGAGGAGGGTGGAGAGGTTGCAGGAGGAGGAAGTCAGGGAGGAGTACAGGAGAGCAGTGGAAAGACGACTAGGTGGGTTCGACCTGGAAGTTATGGAGGAAGTGGAGGAGATGAGCAAGGTGTTTAACCTAACAAGTGCGCATGGGGGTAATTGAAAACGTCCCCCTGTGCTGACGTATTTGAGGTGTTTCCGTCACTAAAATATTCATTGTACCATTAATAGCATTAATAATTATCCATATGCGCCTATTATGGGTTGATTATAAAGGTATTAACCTGAAACAACAATAAAACGAGTGAAAACAGCGTTTGGATGGTCAAAATCGGAGATATAGCCCGCGAGTTGTATAATGTATGGGTGAGGCAAACTGCTTTCCCGCCAATTTCCCCCAAGGCCACTGAGACACAGTCGATCGATACTCTCTCTCTCTCTCTTGCACTCGCTTGCCATCAGTGATGACAACACCCTGCTTGCAACTCGCTAATGTTAGCACGAAAATATACCTCAGAATAAGGGAATAATAGGGAAAATAGGTGATAACTGAAGGAGAGGAGGAAAGTGGGGAAGGAGGGGAGGTAGAGGACTGAGATTTTGCATGGCCCAGGGGCCAAAAAAAAAAAAAAAAAAATCGATGTCAAAAGTTGATTTTTTATTTTACTTACTCTCAAGAGTCTTCCCGCAGTCCGCCGGGGGAACTCTTAAGAGTCTCCCTGCAGTTCCCGGGTTAAGGATGAGATCTGTGCAGCATGTGAGGAGGTGTGTGGAGTGAGGAGAAGAGGGAGGGGAGTGAAAGGTACAGCATGGTGGACAGAAGAGGTAAGAATAGCTGTGGAAGAAAAGAAGAAAGCATATAGAGAGTGGTTGGGTAGTAGAGGGAATGAAGATTCCGAGAGACAGAAACGAGCGAGGTACGTGGAGAGTAAGAGGGTGGTGAAGAGAGTAGTGAAGGAAAGTAAGAGAAGAGTAGATGAGGAATTTGGAAGGAATCTGAGTGTAAAATGGAGGGAGAGTAAGAAACTGTTCTGGAAAGAAGTCAAGAAAGTTAGGGAAGGTAGCAAGGGAAACAGTAAGGGTGTGAAAGATAAGAATGGGAGAATGCTAGCCGAGAAGCAAGAGAGAGTTGAAAGATGGAGGGAGTACTTCAGTGAGTTGCTAAATGAAAGGAATGAAGAGCCAGCAAACATAGCTGCATATGGTATGGGAGGGAGAAGAAGAGAAGTAGTGGAGGAGGAGGTGGGGATCAGGAGGTCAGAAGTGTGGGAAGCCATGAAAAGAGTGAAGTTGGGGAAAGCACCAGGAACAGATGGAGTGTGTGGGGAAATGTTGAGGTATGGTGGTGAGATAGTGATAGAATGGGTATGGAAAATGTGCAAACTAGCATGGGAGAAGGGGAGTGCACCCGATGACTGGAAGACTGGCATAATAGTCCCCCTATATAAGGGCAAAGGGGAAAGAGGAGTGTGTGGTAACCACCGAGGAATATGTCTTCTAAGCGTAGTAGGGAAGGTATACAGTAGGGTAGTGATTGAGAGAGTGAGAGTGAGAACGGAGAAATGGATAGGCGACGAGCAGGGAGGTTTTAGGAAGGGAAGAGGATGTGTAGATCAGATTTTTACCCTGAATTGTGTTGTGGAGAAGTATCTGGAGAAGAAACAAAAGGTGTATGTTGCCTTTATGGACTTGGAGAAGGCCTATGACAGAGTGGATAGAGAAGGTTTGTGGAAAGTACTTAGAATATACGGAGTAGAGGGCAAGTTGCTGAAAGCAGTGAAGAGCATGTATGAGGGTGCAAAGGCGGCAGTACGTGTGGAGAGTGAGCAGAGCGAGTTCTTTGACCTGAATGTTGGTTTGAAACAGGGGTGTGTGATGTCCCCGTGGTTGTTTACTGTATATATGGATGGAGTTATGAAAGAAATACTATCAAGAGCAGTGGATGTTGGTGTATCGCTGAAAAGGGAGGGAATTGAGTGGAAGCTACCTATACTGCTGTTTGCGGATGATACAGTTCTGATGAGTGATAATGAATGGGAGTTGCAGGGTCTGGTAAATGAGTTTGGAACAGTGTGCGAAAAACGGAATTTGAAGGTAAATACGGGGAAGAGCAAGGTTATGGTCTTCGAAAGGGGTGAAGTCACAGAGTGTGAGGTGAAGCTGAACGGTCAGGCTATGGAGATCGTCAACTCTTTTAAGTATCTGGGCAGTGTGTTGAGTAAAGATGGGACTATGGATGAAGAGGTGCGGGAGAGGGTACAACAGGGGAAGAGGGTTGTAGGAACGCTAAAAGCAGTAACAAGAAATAGGGTGGTCAGTATGGAAGTGAAGAAGTCCTTGCATGACAGTGTGGTAATCCCGACACTGACTTACGGAAGCGAAGCATGGACGTTGGTTGAGAGACTCAGACCAAGAGTGAGAGCAGTGGAAATGAATTACTTAAGGAGTGTGTGCGGAGTTACATGGAGGGATAGACAGACTAATGAGGAAGTAAGAAGGAGGTGTGGTGTGGAGGTAGATGTGCTGGAAAGTGTGAAAAGGAACAACTTGAGATGGTTCGGCCATATGGAACGTATGGAAAGCGAGAGAATGACTAAGAGGGTGTACGAGAGCGAGGTGGAGGGACAGAGGGGGAGAGGTAGACCGAATATGAGGTGGAAGGATGGAGTGAGGAACTACATGAACGAAGGCGGTGCTGGTTGGGAGGAGGGGCGTCGACTGACTGGGGACAGAGGTGCATGGGGGCGGTTCGTTCGTGGCCACCCCTTCGGGGATCACGGCGTCGGGCAATAGATAGATAGATAGTTACTTATTTCTCATAAGCGCCAATTTTTCCGAAGAATTCACTGGCGCTCGAAAAGAGAAAGAAAAAAGAACAAAATCAATGCATCAAAAGAAGGCTTATATACAACACACATTTAACAATCACTAGCAGTGGCAAAATAGCCTAAACTCTATAGCCATCTGTCATGACACCTCTCTCAAGATCATAGCTTCTCTCAAAGAGAAAAGTCTTAAGCTGTCTCTTGAAGCATTCAACAGAACTCAGTTGTCTCATGGACAGCAGCAACCTGTTATACAACCTCGGAGCCATGTTGGAGAATGACCTCTCAAAGAAAGAAGACTGCTGGAAAGCCCTTGGCGCCTTGTCTATTTTGACTGCTATGTCGTCATTCCAACCACGGTTAAAAAAGAAAGCGTCTAGAGTCTACTCCTTATCTTGCTCTAGGAGACGTTGTACATTAACCAAAACTACCACCGAAGGTGAAAAAAGCATAGAAGAGAAGAAAAAGGGGTTTACCTTAGTTACCGCTTAAGGCCCATCCCGTGTTCCGTCATGTGCAGATCCCTGTCGAACGTGCGCATGAGCGACCCTCTCTTGTTATCACATCTCACGTCAGCAGAAGAACGCGGATGGGCAGGGGTCCGGCGTGAGGGAGGGTATTATGTACGTTGGATTTTCCAAGACTACTACCAAATAGTAGGTTTTCCTATTTAGAAGGTTGGGAGGTACGTCAAACCTCCCAATTTGTTAGTAGTCTTGGCAAATCCAACGTCAAGGCTGTGTAACAAATAGGAGGAGGACATCCAAGCCCAACATACCAAAAAAAACAATGCATAAAACAAAATTATGAATGACAAAGACACAATTTAAACAAGAGAGTTTAATAAAAGAGTGAAAAACTGAGGAGTAGCTAAAAAGAACAGTTTTAACACGTGCCCGTCATTCATAGTAATGCAAAAACATAGACTTGTCTTAAACCAAAAAGGTACTGTACCCAAAATCCCTTTTCTTCCAAAACCAACAAAAACATTGAACACAATAACAAAACACAATTTTCAATGTGGCAAAAACACTTATGTACTGTATACATAATACATAATCCCAAACTTGCAATCAAGTGTTGCAAACCCGTACTCCCCCCCCCCCCCCACCTTTTTCAAATAAAACAAAGTAAAAGAAAGAGGGACAAGGGGGGAAGACCAGGTATCTTCGCCAGAGCCCTAGGAAACACGACTCCCGAGAGCTATCACCGGCCGAGGGGGTCGAACACTGGACATGGAGAGGTAGGAGGAGATGAAGGAATTGATAGAAGACCACAAAACCGCTGAGGCGATGCCAGGTAAGGATCGACTGTGCAGGAACCGGAAGGAGGCAGCAAAGGATCGCACATCGTGCGCAGACAAACAGGGTTACTGGCACGAATGGTCCGACAAATGTGGCATCCTATCTGCACCTGCGAGAGCCTCCCACCAGTCCGAGGAGACACCCACACAGCAGTACCCGAAGGCGGCGCCACAGACGCAACAGAGGAGTGCAAGGCCGACACCGGGCACAACACATGGCGAGTATGCCCACGCTGTAAAGCCTGGACGGTGAAAGGCTGGAAAACGTGGGTCTCCCTCTCATTCGTAGCAACAAAATGAGGGGAGGGGGCCAACGTGACGCCATGCAAGGACGGGGAGAATCGCACGCAGTCCTGGGGCCGTGACAATGCCGCTAGTGCAGACACCCGATCCCCAGTGGCCAGAGCGACAAGGAAGAGTGGACGCCCGAGCAACGGAACCGGTGTAGCGGCCCGTGTATACGTGGGTGAAGCCAGAAGGTCCAGAGCCCGCCCCAGATCCCACTGTGGAGGGACCTGGCGCGGAGGCAGTCGTTCCCGGAAGGCAGCCGTCATGAAGGAATCCAGCGCCTGCGGCGGAACGACCAGCCCAGCGACGGACGCAAAGACCCCCCGGACGGCAGACAAGCGGGTACAGATAGCGTCGACGTGAAAGTGACGTGTACGGAAGAGGTGAAACCAGGAGCGTAGGACGAAGGAAGGAGAGTTAACTGTCTGGCGAGTGTCCTGTATCCACCTAGTAAAAAAACTCCAGGGGGACCCGTAAGTCCCCCAAGGCGAAGTCGTCCAGGAACGCTTCAGGAAGTCAGGCAGGTCCCGTCCGTGGACTGGGAGCCACCGTGCCTCATGAACATCCACGATGCGAAGGCCAACGAGGTCTGCAGGTCTCCAACCTGGCTCAAGTGGAAGTCAGAGACAGGGAGAGGGACCGGACTCGGGCACCACCGCGTCAACTGGGCGTACCAAGCCTGTGCCGGCCACAGAGGCACGATTAGCCAGACTCTGCCGCGGTACAGCCGCAGCCTCGCGAGGACAATGCACATCAACAGGGCGTCTGGTGGCGGAAATATGTATATCGACTGCCACCTGTTCCAGTCTACCATGAAAGCGTCCGGACCCCCCTCCGGAGTGCGAGGCCGGAGGGATAGGTACTGAGGCAACTTGTGCGTCTCCTACGATGCGAACAAGTCGACCTCCGGAACACCCCAGGAAGCCGCGAGGTCGTCGAACACAGTCCGTTGCATTGCCCAGTCTACAAGAACGCCCTGTCCTCTCGACGCCCTGTCCGCCCACAGGTTGGCAGTCCCGGGCAGGTAGGAGGCATGCAGGGAGAAGGTGTGACGGTTCGCGAGGAAGAACAACGTCACCGAGATCCCCAACAGAGCCAATGACCCGGAGGACCCCTGCTTGTGGATACAGTGGACAGCTGTCTGACTGTCCATCCCGAAGGCCACCGACTTTCCCCGAAGGGCCAGCGCGTGGTCCCTCAGGAAGAACAAAGGAACCAACAGTTCTAGGGCATGTTACTCAGTTACTCAGTTACTTGTTCGTCAAGGGGAATCCACGCAATGCGAGCTAAGCTCATTATTATCGCGCCTCCTTAACTGGGAATGTATTGCGTGAAATGCATGTTAAGTGTTTTATGTACTGTTGGAATGGCTGTGGATGTGTGTGTAGTCTGTATTTTAGCCAATTGGCGACATCGGAAACGAAGGCTTAGGGTGGATCTGTATGGTACCAATCTCACTATAGACGGTACCGTCTCGCCCGAAGGCTTAGGTAGCCATCAGCTTAGGTGAACCATATGATACCCATCTCGCCTTGTACCATTTTTGCCAACCCCAGATGGGACGTATGTGTAGGCCCACCATCTGCCGTGATGTTGATGTCCCAGGTTTGACTGGTAACCCCACCCTACCTCGCTCGACGCATCTGTGTCTACCCAGATCGTCGGCGGGGGGGGCGGTCCAGGGCACAGTCGCAGAGAGCGTGCCCCGAGCAACCCAGTGTCCGAAGTGTCTGCGAATGGTACGCGGGATCGGCCGGAGCCGATCCATAGGGGTCAACGGAAACACCTCGGTGCCCAGGAGGAGTAGGCGGCGTAGCCTGAGACTCCCTAAGGGAATGGGCAGAGCGGCCCAATTCAGCGAACCCACTAACGAGGCCCAGAGCCTCCCCGGGCGGGAGACCGAGTGCAACACGGCGAAGACCGTCCGTCGAAGGTTCACCGCGTTTGGCAGACTCTGGGTCACCGTAGCGCTGGTCAAATTCCATTCGAGACCGACCCACGGCACGACACGCAACGGGGTCAAGCGTGACTGGGGAACATCGATGGCGAACCCGAACTGTGTGACATGGTGAACGACCGTGAGGGTGTCGTGTATGCACCGTTCTAGGGCGCCGGAAACTACCAACCAATCGGCCAAGGAAAACAGGAGCTGGAGTCCGCTCCTGAGGAGAGGATCCAGAGCCTGCTTCACCAGTGTGGAAAAGATCTGCGGCGCGATGTGGAGACCGAAGGGAAGTCAGTCGAACAGGAACACATGATCGGAAGTCTGAACGGCCAAGAATCGCTGGAATCGAGGACGGAGAGGAACAAGCCAAGACGCATCCTCGAGGTCCAGCGACACTACCCACGACAGAGGGCGCAGGGCCAGGCGTACCTGGGGTACCGGCAGCATCCGAAACCGTGTGTGCACGATGTGCCCGTTGAGGGCCGACAGATCCACCACCGGTCGCATCGCGTCGCAGTTCTTCTTCGGTACCAGAAATACACGGGAGAGGAAAACCGGGTGACCAGCGGCCACCCCCTCGACGATTCCCTGCTCAGGCATGGATGGGAACACGTGGGCCACCTCTGAAGAGAAGGGCCGGCGTCGGTGACAAGACCGGAGTGGGGGTCTGGATTTCCATCTCCAGGTTAGACCCCTCTGCGCAATCCGCCGCCCCCACGTCCCTCGCGGCCATCGAGGGGCGCAAGGGCGAAAACAACCTGTGGGAGCTCCCGAGAGGAGGGGAGCGACCCGGGCGGCTAGGTGAGAAGGAGAACAAGGAGACCGACCCGGAGAACCTACACATTGTTTTGACGTGGAGGTACCCCCGGTACGGTCCTTGCGGTCATGAGCGCCACGTTGACCTCCTCTACCCCCCCCAACTTCGTCGAAAAGGGCGGGCCACCCCAATCCCTGGCCGTCGCGGGGCTGACCCCGTCGAAGTGCGGCCGAAAGTGGAAGGCCAGCCCCGACACGGCGGGGATGAAAGGGGGAAAGAACAGAAGTGCGAGGCGGAACAGACGCATTGGCCTGCAACGACCCTGTCCTGCGCCCGTGCATGGAGGCAGCACTTGCAGCAGCACCCCGAAGAGGACCGGCAGAAGGACGGGACTGAGAAGACCCCGCTCGCAACACAGCGCGTCGGTGCGTGTCGTAAGCAGGGTACGCAACGACACAGCGCGTCGTTGCGTGCCGTAAGCAGGGTCCGCCGACAGAGAAGCGTAGCGTTCCCAAGCATCCTGCGCAAAAAAGCCCCGACGTATATAGCGCAGAGTACAACAAACCCTGACGCATATCCAAGAGGGCTGTCCGGCAGAACGAGGACCGTACCGTCCGGCGTTGCCGAGTTGCCACGCACAAAACCGCCTTCAGCTCGGGAACCAAAGACACCGCGAGCCGAAGGTGGATCCGCCGAACGCGGTCCAAACCCTCGCGAAGATCGCCTGGTGCAGACGCCTCAAGAAGCCGCAGGTGGTGAACAGATGTCTGGAGGGAACCGAAAAGACAAGATAATAAGTTCGTCACCCACCGTCGCAAGGGAAAATCCTTGTCGACAGAGGACGCATCTGGGTGAGAAAAGAACGGGGCAGCAATAGAACAAAGTTCAAGAACGGGTGCGCGCATCAAGGACCAGAACGTGCCGTCCAACCCGCCGACAGACACAAGAGGAGGCAAAAGCAGGGATGACTCCGGGGGAGGGACTGAAGGAGAGCCGTCGACGGATCGGTTGGCGAAGTCGAAGGCCTCAGCAAACCAGGCCCCCAATGGGAGAGGGCGACCGAGCATGATGGCTAAGCCAGGCGTACCGTCGTCGCACAAACCTGTCCCATAGGAGGACAGTCCCGTCAACACAGCCAGGGAATGAACATCCTGAAGGATGTCCCGGCGGCTGAAGTCTGACCAGAGCGTAGGCCTGCAGAAGGGAGGGGGACCGTAGCAGAGGTAGGTAGGGTGAGGCGCTGAGGGTGTGTCACCGCCAAGAAGTGCGATAAGAGGGAGTCTTGCATCAACTCCAAGCGCCCGTCGATGCGTGACACAACCCACCCCTGCATAGCCGACAATCGATCCGAGAGAGGCGACCCCCCCCCAAGATTGGTCGGCCCGCAGGGGCGAGACCCACGACACGAACCAGCAGCGTCGCGGCCCAAGGAAGGCGAGCGACGACGGTCGTGTCGCCGCTGAGGGACTCGTCGACCCACGACACGAACCAGCAGCATCGCGGCCCAAGGAAGGCGAGCGACGACGGTCGTGTCGCCGCTGAGGGACTCGTCCCCGATCACGAACGCCCGAGGGAGAAACAGCACCATCCCCCTCTTCCAGTGACACGTCAGCCCCTGAGAAAGGGGACCCCGAAACCTCGCTAAACCCCACCGAGCCAAGAGTAGGGGTACCCCCCTGGCGAGACGGTAAGTGAAGGTCAGGGAGAGAAGAAGGAGGAGGAGCAGGACGACGGGAGTAGGAAGGCTGGTCGGGTGAAAGGAGGTCAGAAGGAGCCGCGGGGGGAAACAGAGCAAGTATCCCCGGGGCTGAGATAACAGGGCGGCCCGACACCGAGGCGGAGGAGGGAGGGACCCCCACCGTGGGACGAGACCGTGAAGGAAGAATAGGCACTGAAGCAGGTGATGTAGGAGGAGGAGAAGCAACTACATCCTGGCGGACCCTCCTGGACAGTGTAGGAGGAGGGAGCAGAGGGCCAGCTACAGCATGAATACCTGCGCGCGGAGAGGACAACGTAAGAGGATGTCGTCTGGGCTGGGGAAGCGGGCGGAAGGGAGTAGAGCCCCTATCCGTAGAGGCCAGGGGAGGGCGCACAGGGGCAGAGCCGCTAACCCCGGCCTTAGGGCGAGAACCATGACGAGGGCGACGGGCGGCGGAAAGGCGGTCAGGAGGACGACGAGGGGCAGTAGAGGACGGGCGATGAGGCGAGCGAGAGCATGGACTGAGCTGGGGATCCCCCCGACGATGTGACGACCGGCTGCGGGACCCAGGGGAGAGGGTCCGAGCAGGGAGAGGGCCAGGTGAACGGCCTTCAGTCGGGTCAGGGATACCCAGGGCGACGCGGATCCGGTCGTCAACAAAGGCCGGGGAACGGTGGCCCACAGTCCTAATGTGGTGGGAGACTATCGCCCACACCGACTGAAGGGAAGCAGAGGCCACTGCCGCCGCTGAGGAACCAGGGCTATGGTTCACCACACCCACCAGGGCCAGACACGGGCCACACAGAGCAGGGAGGTAGGCCGTAGAGGACACACATTGCGAGTGGCGCAAGCAGGACTTGTGGCACTCCAAGCACGGGGAGCTACAACCATGGCGAAAGCAAGGCATCCTACCTGCACTGGAAGAACACACACCAATATCAGCACGTCGACGGAGAAAGTGTAGAGAATGTCCAATAAGAACCAGGGAATGAGCATGGGGAAACAGGAACACACATGCAAACCGGTAACCGTACTCACCCTAAACCGGGAGCACAGAGGTAGGTGAGTAGGGCGGGCGAGGTGGAAGAGCACTAGCAGAACCTGCAAAGATGGAGAAAGTGTTAACCACCACTCAACATCTTACATGCAGGGCCTATAACACCAGTAAAGTGCACACACCAATATAGTTTCAGGCAACAAGATGACCTAAAAAAGGTCAACAGTGAAAACCAACTACAGTAAACTTCCGTTAATCCGAAGGGCAGCGGACCGGCCCTCGTTCGGATTAGTGGATTTTTCGGATTATCGGACTTTACCCCTATGAACCTGTGTATTAATGGCCTCTGGGGGTTAGGGAATAGAATATGCCCCACGTGCCTTCTGCGTGTCGTAAGAGGCGACTAAAGAGGTTGGGTCGGTGGGCTTGCGACCCCCACCCGGAAAAAATATCTAAGCAAAAAAAAACGAACTAACAGCCTCGGATGCGGACGGAACCAACGATGACGAACCACGACCGACTAAGGACATGCCTTCGGACATTCTGAGAATGGCTACATGGAATGTTAGTGGCATGAATGATGGCACAAAAGAGAGAGAGGTTCTGGAAGTGTTAGTGAATGCCAGGCTGGATGTATGTGGAATGACAGAGACCAAATGGAAAGGTTCAGATGTGAGAGAGTGGGAGTGTGGAATGGGTGTGTGTGCTGGAGTGAGTGAAGGAACAGCGAGAGAAGGTGCATGTTTGTTTGTAAGTAGCAAATGGAAGGAATGTGTAAGAGAGTATGGGTCTGTGGGTTCAAGGATTGTGTGGGTGAGAATGAAAGTAGGAATACAAACGTGGGTGATTGTATGTGTGTATGCCCCGACAGAGGATATACTTGAAAGAAAGAAAGAGGAGTTCTGGATGAATGTGGAGGCGTGCCTGGAGAAGTTTGACAAGAACGAAAGAATATTTCTGATTGGGGATATGAATGGTAAGGTGGGTGATAGGAAAGTTGAGGGAGTGGTGGGAGGGTGGGGGGTACCATCAGAGGTGAATGGGAATGGTAGTGCACTTGTGGACGTATGTGTGGGGAGGAGGCTGTGGATAGCCAACACCTTCTTCCGACACAGAATGATCCACAGGTACACGTGGAAACGGATGTTGACGATGAAGGATAAGACAGTGGTGGAACGAAAGTCATTGATTGATTATGTATGTGTGGATGAACGAATGAAGAAATCTGTGATGGATGCTAGGGTGTATAGGGGTATTGGAGGGGGTCTGTCTGATCATTATGTAGTGGTAGCTAAGGTTAGGATACAAAAGAAGTGGGTGAGGAGAGCGGGAGGGAGGCGAGAGGAGGGTGGAATGGTGAGGAGGGTGGAGAGGTTGCAGGAGGAGGAAGTCAGGGAGGAGTACAGGAGAGCAGTGGAAAGACGACTAGGTGGGTTCGACCTGGAAGTTATGGAGGAAGTGGAGGAGATGAGCAAGGTGTTTAAGGATGAGATCTGTGCAGCATGTGAGGAGGTGTGTGGAGTGAGGAGAAGAGGGAGGGGAGTGAAAGGTACAGCATGGTGGACAGAAGAGGTAAGAATAGCTGTGGAAGAAAAGAAGAAAGCATATAGAGAGTGGTTGGGTAGTAGAGGGAATGAAGATTCCGAGAGACAGAAACGAGCGAGGTACGTGGAGAGTAAGAGGGTGGTGAAGAGAGTAGTGAAGGAAAGTAAGAGAAGAGTAGATGAGGAATTTGGAAGGAATCTGAGTGTAAAATGGAGGGAGAGTAAGAAACTGTTCTGGAAAGAAGTCAAGAAAGTTAGGGAAGGTAGCAAGGGAAACAGTAAGGGTGTGAAAGATAAGAATGGGAGAATGCTAGCCGAGAAGCAAGAGAGAGTCGAAAGATGGAGGGAGTACTTCAGTGAGTTGCTAAATGAAAGGAATGAAGAGCCAGCAAACATAGCTGCATATGGTATGGGAGGGAGAAGAAGAGAAGTAGTGGAGGAGGAGGTGGGGATCAGGAGGTCAGAAGTGTGGGAAGCCATGAAAAGAGTGAAGTTGGGGAAAGCACCAGGAACAGATGGAGTGTGTGGGGAAATGTTGAGGTATGGTGGTGAGATAGTGATAGAATGGGTATGGAAAATGTGCAAACTAGCATGGGAGAAGGGGAGTGCACCCGATGACTGGAAGACTGGCATAATAGTCCCCCTATATAAGGGCAAAGGGGAAAGAGGAGTGTGTGGTAACCACCGAGGAATATGTCTTCTAAGCGTAGTAGGGAAGGTATACAGTAGGGTAGTGATTGAGAGAGTGAGAGTGAGAACGGAGAAATGGATAGGCGACGAGCAGGGAGGCTTTAGGAAGGGAAGAGGATGTGTAGATCAGATTTTTACCCTGAATTGTGTTGTGGAGAAGTATCTGGAGAAGAAACAAAAGGTGTATGTTGCCTTTATGGACTTGGAGAAGGCCTATGACAGAGTGGATAGAGAAGGTTTGTGGAAAGTACTTAGAATATACGGAGTAGAAGGCAAGTTGCTGAAAGCAGTGAAGAGCATGTATGAGGGTGCAAAGGCGGCAGTACGTGTGGAGAGTGAGCAGAACGAGTTCTTTGACCTGAATGTTGGTTTGAAACAGGGGTGTGTGATGTCCCCGTGGTTGTTTACTGTATATATGGATGGAGTTATGAAAGAAATACTATCAAGAGCAGTGGATGTTGGTGTATCGCTGAAAAGGGAGGGAATTGAGTGGAAGCTACCTATACTGCTGTTTGCGGATGATACAGTTCTGATGAGTGATAATGAATGGGAGTTGCAGGGTCTGGTAAATGAGTTTGGAACAGTGTGCGAAAAACGGAATTTGAAGGTAAATACGGGGAAGAGCAAGGTTATGGTCTTCGAAAGGGGTGAAGTCACAGAGTGTGAGGTGAAGCTGAACGGTCAGGCTATGGAGATCGTCAACTCTTTTAAGTATCTGGGCAGTGTGTTGAGTAAAGATGGGACTATGGATGAAGAGGTGCGGGAGAGGGTACAACAGGGGAAGAGGGTTGTAGGAACGCTAAAAGCAGTAACAAGAAATAGGGTGGTCAGTATGGAAGTGAAGAAGTCCTTGCATGACAGTGTGGTAATCCCGACACTGACTTACGGAAGCGAAGCATGGACGTTGGTTGAGAGACTCAGACCAAGAGTGAGAGCAGTGGAAATGAATTACTTAAGGAGT
Source organism: Lithodes maja (assembly GCA_037953745.1). NCBI lineage: Eukaryota > Metazoa > Arthropoda > Malacostraca > Decapoda > Lithodidae > Lithodes > Lithodes maja. The sequence continues at coordinate 13,645 of JBAKBP010015739.1, read as the reverse complement.
GCGTGCGGAATTACATGGAGGGATAGACAGACTAATGAGGAAGTAAGAAGGAGGTGTGGTGTGGAGGTAGATGTGCTGGAAAGTGTGAAAAGGAACAACTTGAGATGGTTCGGCCATATGGAACGTATGGAAAGCGAGAGAATGACTAAGAGGGTGTACGAGAGCGAGGTGGAGGGACAGAGGGGGAGAGGTAGACCGAATATGAGGTGGAAGGATGGAGTGAGGAACTACATGAATGAAGGCGGTGCTGGTTGGGGGGAGGGGCGTCGACTGACTGGGGACAGAGGTGCATGGGGGCGGTTCGTTCGTGGCCACCCCTTCGGGGATCACGGCGTCAGGCAATAGATAGATAGAGATAGATTAATGGCCTGACGAAAACATTGAGACATTAGGCCACCCAAATGACACACACACATATCATATGTTCATGAAATCACTTCAAAAGTTTACCATTGTCATTGTAGCCTATTACCTACTTCAAAACATTCAGATTAATGGTCAAAGGAATCTGCTGATACAAACGTAAACACCATATGTCCGCATCGTCTACTAGCGAGTTTGTCTTGCTCTTGAAGATCAGATCAGATGTGGTTCGGGAAGTAATGCCTTAACAACGGCACTTCCCTGAGAGGTTCTTGTAATTTTCCTTTTGTGACGTGCTCTGTTATATTATATTGTATTGAAAGCACCCTTGTCTTGTTGTCTTGAAAGCACCCTTGGGACGCTCCGATCACCGAACTATAAATAGTAGCGTATCGGAAAGTCCAAAGGTGCGTTTTCAAGCTCAAGACTGAATGCGCTTGTAGAAAATGCGGTGCAAGCCAGTAGCGCATCGGAGCGTCCCAAGGATGCGTTCAAGAGCAAAACAAATTCTCTAGCAGACGATGTGGTGGTGTTGTTGTTGTTGTTGTTGTTCCCCAAGCTGCCTGGCCGAACAGCCCCAAGGCCCCGAGTAAGGCCAAGGCCATAAACGAGCGCCCCCACAGAACCCTCCCTGCCGACCACAATAAAGCCTGGGTGACCGAAGCCACTGCATGGAGGGGAGCTGAGAGGGTGCGTAAACGCCCAGGAAACCAAAGCCCCACCCAGGGCCCTGTGCCCCTCAGCAATTATGAAGAGAAAGTTGAGGGGCAAAGGAATAATGTGACGCTTTAGCTTCCAATCTTGATGTGGTGTTTACGTTTATATCGGTAGCTTCCTTTGACCATTAATCTGAATGTTTTGAAGTAGGTAATAGGCTACAATGACAATGGTAAACTTTTAAAGTGAATTCATGAACATATGATATGTGTGTGCTCCATTATGTGTCATTTGAGTGGACTAATGCCTCAAAAAGGGGACTTTGGGACTTCTTGAAATTCGGACCATCGGGTGAATTCGGATTTGGCCTCAAATTGAAAAATTTGGATTATTGGGAGATTCGAATCATCGGTCGTCGGATTAACCCTCCAGCCCCGGGGGCTATAGCTCGCGACTGTACTGCTGTACCGGGGGTTTTGACGATCTTTGGCCTATGTTAACTACTCTGTAAATCAATGAATATGGCATGTAATGTTGTGAATAAAAAAGAATAATGTTCCACAAACCTTCCTCTGTCGAATGGCGTTGAGTAGAGGTCTCTAGCCCCTCTGGTTGCATAATGGTGAGCGCGGGAAGACGAGTGTTTTTTTATGCGGGAAATTCCTCCCGCGTCCGAAAGCGTCGGCCCGGCCATGGCTACGACGCACCTAGCCGCTCGCCGCGCCAAAGTATTTATCTCCCTTAGACGATTTTAGTGTTTGATATTGAGAATGTGATGTTTATTTGATATTTTCTAGTTATTTTGAGGCCAATTATATAAAATATGTTTATTAGGGTATCACTTTCACTGATATTGGTAATTTTCACTCGATACCGTACATTTTATTAGTAATTGAGGTATGTTATTGTTGTATTAGGCACTGATTATTCGTTATCACAGGTGTTTATTATACTTTGGCCATCAAATCTTAGGTCTTGTGTCACTTTCACTTTGACAAATATGCTTTAGAGAGTGTCACTGTCACTGATAATGCTAATTTTCACTCGATACCGTACATTTTATTAGTAATTGAGGTAGGTTATTGTTGTATTAGGCACTGATTATTCGTTATCACAGGTGTTTATTATACTTTGGCCATCAAATCTTAGGTCTTGTGTCACTTTCACTTTGACAAATAATATTATGCTTTAGAGAGTGTCACTGTCACTGATAATGCTCATTTTCACTCGATACCGTACATTTTATTAGTAATTGAGGTAGGTTATTGTTGTATTAGGTACTGATTATTCGTTATCACAGGTGTTTATTATACTTTGGCCATCAAATCTTAGGTCTTGTGTCACTTTCACTTAGTTATATGATTTGTAAACGTTTTATATACAATTTATTGTGTCTTTTTTCACTGATTTATATATTTCTATAGGTTCTAATCATATGAATGTCACTTGGTATATACATATGTGTCACTTTCACATATTATTATGGTGGAATTGTATTGGTATCAATTTTCTCATAATACTTGACTTTTTTATTATAATACATTGGTTTTCTTCCACTTTTTGCCTATATATAATTATAGTGTACATATTGTCATTTTATTTGGCAATTTCAGTATGATTATTAGAACTCCAGCTTGGAGTGGTAATCAGAGAAGCACTCTACAGCACAGAGTGCCACCTTGCACGCCACACACTCCGTGGTTGACTTTCTACCTGGGTGCGGCCTCACCCTGCTGTGGTAGCAGACATGGCACCGCTTCTGCTGTGTTCTTCCTGCTGCATTCTGAGGCAGGAAACCAAGCTTGTGCCTAAGCATGTATGGACCAGACTGCAAGCGGTCGAGAACGGCGGGCCCAGGATGTGCCACTGCCCTCTGTGGCGTAGCATACTTCTCCAGGAGCTCCGTCAACACCTGCTTTTGGAACCTCCGCAGGCTATTGAACTTCAGGGGTGGGTTCTCATTCCGAAGCCTGTATATATTATAGGCATTCAGAACTGACATGTCCACCATATGCAGAAAGAACTTTTTGTACCATCTGCACGAGGTACGCAGGCAGTCAATGAAGCCTATCTGCATGTCGGACTTGTCCACCAGCCTCATGTTGATGTTGTAGTCCAGGACAGCATCGGGCTTGGTCACCCTGGCCTGGGTGCGGCGATCCACCTTGCCAGTCTCCACCATTTCCCCCTTGTGGATGGTGGTCAGGAGGTTGACCTTCCGCTGGTCGTGCCAGTGGATAGCCAGAATGGGCCCCGACTTCTTCTTGAAGACATCACCTTTTTTGGTCTTTGGAGGGAAAGGTGGCATGCCCTTCCTTTTCCCTCGTACTGTGCCTACAGTCCCCGTCTTGCGCTCATGCAGGTACTGTGAGAGAGTGGGGGACGTGTAATAGTTGTCCGTGTAGAGGACGTGATTCTTATGGAAGTAGCGGTCCATCATGGCTTGCACCACTGCTCCGCCAAAGCCAATGAGGGGGTCCACAAGCACGTCCCCTTCCTTCCCGCTGTAGACCAGGAAGTCCAGGACATAGCCAGTTTGGCAGTCGCACAGCACAAAGAATTTTATGCCAAAGCGATGTCTTTTTGAGGGGATGTACTGCCGGAAGCTGAGTTTTCCCCGGAACAGCACAAGAGACTCGTCAATGACGACCTTGCGGAAGGGCTTGAAGTAGGAGGTGAAGCGTTCTCGCATCATCTCATACAACGTCCTAATCTTCCACAGCTTGTCTGGGCGGTGGACGTCGGTGTTGGTGACAAGATGGAGCGCTGCGAGGATATCAAGGTACCGGTCGCGAGCCATATATTTCCCGAAGGCAGGGGTGGAAATCAGATCATTGGTGATCCAATAGCCAGGCAACCTATGCTTCTTGACATGAGGCATTAGCATGGTGAGTGCCAGGAACACCATGAATTCTTTATGAGTCACTGGGGTCCACTTCCTCATATGGCCCTTGGTCACCTTGCCCAAAAAGTGGACCTGGAATTGGTGCTGCTTGTTTGTCTCTTTGACAACATAGCCTACCACCTCCTCATCAAAGAATGCCTCAAATAGTTCGTGTGGTGGAGCATTGGGGCCTGCAGGAAAATTGGGGGTAATGCCTGAACCCTCCAGTACCTCATCAAAAGCTGGCACATCAGGGTTGTATACATCCCCATCAACTACGTCTTGCCACTGAAAAACGTAGAATGGGTCTTGTCTACGCTGACGAGGAGCTCCAACTGGTGGCCCAGCACGCCCACGGCCAACTCGGGAGGCGCGCGCCCTAGGGCGGCGAGGGCGTCGGCCAGGGCGGCGGGCAGCAAGACGGGCAGCACGACGCCGGGCCAAGCGGGTGGGTCGAGGGTCGTCGATGTCCATATATTCATCGTCATCGTGGTCATCTTGCCCTGATGGTGGACCTATGTAATCATGGCCAGAGTCTTCAGAGAGGTGCCCTTCATCATCAGTGTCGCCCACATAATCTGGCGGGGAACCAGTGATGCGTGGGCGGCGTGCGGGTGGGCGAGGTGGGGAAGGAGTGGCAGGTGAGGCTGTGTCCTCCCGAGGTCCCGGGCTCCTTGGCCTGCGACGAGTGACAGAAAGCAATGATTGACTTTCACTAGGCCCAGGTATTGGTGATGCGAGCTCAAAGACTTCTGCAGGAAGACATGTTGAAGGCGGGAGAGGTGGGGAGGACCGTGGGGAAAGTTGCGGGGACAGTTGCGGGGACGTATGGCTGGGGCCGGCCGTGGTGGACGCCGCCGCGGGAGCCTCGAACAAAACTCTGTTACTTTTCTTAGTTTTCTTAGTATATTTTCTACCTTTCCCCTTTTCGGCAAGAGTATGTCTCCTGTCGGGGGACCTAGGAGGCAAATAGGCCGAAAGTGGGGGGTCCTCAACCCTTGGCAATGGTGGGGGTGGTGGGGAAGAATGCGGGGCATCCGGGTCATCTTGGGTGGCGTGGGTAGATAAGGGAGACAATGGCGGTCGAGAAGGGTCACCACGCTGACCCTCACTCACAGCCTCATCCTCACCAAGTATTTTTGCTTGTTCCCTAGCTGCCGCGGCCGCCTTCTCAAGTATTTTTTGCTTGTAGAAATGTAGCTTGAAAGGCGATTTACCTGGGGAAGGGCTTGGAGTCGTGTCACTTATGCGAAATTTGGCGAGTGACCTTGAACTCTCCCACTCACTCACTCTCTCAAGTTCACTGTCTTTAGGTAAACCAGCTTCCTCAACAACTGGTACATCACCTTCATTACTCTCATCACTGTCAAATTCTCTCGCAAATCCCAGGAATTGTTCTTTGTCACTCTCATGGCCATAATCACTCGACTTATAATTACTCGAGTGGTCACTCACTTCTTCATCAATCTTATGCTTGGCATCAGCTTTCTCATAAAGTCTCAAAGTCGTCTCAATACCTCCGGGAGATAACACATTTAGGCGATGGCGTCGGGGTAAGGCACGATGCACTACCAAGGGCGTCGTAGGAAGCCCGATGTCGGACACGGCGGAATCACTATTTGGTGTACTGTCCATGATGGCGTCGGGGTAGGTACTGTTGTTGTGGCGTTGTTTACGCCGGGTGGCGCCACCTACCGTCCCATGATACCAAAATTTACGCGCGGCTTTCGAAAAGCAAGCATGCAAGCAAGGGGCGTACAAGAGGCCATCCGGGTTGCGCGGGCCGAGTTTATTATGGGCGTACAAGAGGTCATCCGGGTTGGAGGGGTTAAAGGACTTTTACTGTATTTCTGTAAAGTTGCGGGCCTATTGAGGCATAACCGTACCGACACAACCCTCCCGCAAATTTGCGGGACCCCCCAGCGATCTCCGCAAATTTGCGGGGAGCCGAAACGTCCCAGAGGACCGAATCGAGCTCCCGCAAATTTGCGGGACCGGCCGAGATGGTCCGGCGCCGAAAAAGCGAGAGGAGCGTCTAGGGAATACCAAAAATGGCCACAAAAATGCGTCATCTCCTTATGAACTCCAAGCGTGGATGGCCATCAAGCTGAGCAGTGTCTTCCTTGATATATGATCCTAACTCAACCGGTAAAGGGAGAGGCAAGGAAGACACACCAGGGGAGAGGAGGCACATCCCCCAGGAACCACACAACCCACAGAGATAGAGCAAAGCCCATGAGGAGAAGTGGCAGGGAGGGTGGTTTCGCACAAACAGGGGCCCCCCTGGGGTACCCCTGGATTGGGCAAAAAACTATGAAAGGATGGAGGTGAAACATGAAGGGAAAACAAAAAAAACAGTAAACGAAACTGGTGAGAAAAAGGGAGGCCTAGCCGTGAGCAGAGAATGTGTCAGGGGCGAAAAAACCCTGTGGTGTGAAGTAGGGGCCCCCCTGGGGTACCCCTGGAATATCACGAACCACCTGTCGCCCAGGCCCTTGAGACACAGTGAAGGCTCGAAAGGGGGGACTCGGGAATAACGCTATAATGCGGCCGACACAAACTCTACAAACAGCACCGCCACCATCGAAATCTCAGATTGTTTACCAAACGTTACACCTTAGGCTATGAAAAAATGAAAACTCATAGGGGCATAGCAATTCCTGAATGAGAAAACGAGCTAGGCTAAAATAAGCTAAAAGCTAAACTATGCCCAGACTAACAGGAAAAAAGAATATGAAAAGAGAAAGAATGAAAAACATATACGAGGCACGCCAGGCGCCCCCGTACCTTCGGTAGGCTATTTCCACATGCGTCTCCATTTTACACACTTAGGAGCCCATTTACGTGTGCCCTAGATCACGTAACATCTGTCTAGCAAAAAAAGAAGGCCAGATAGGCCGAAAATGAACCTAAACAGGGTGAATTAAAGGAGCACAACAAAAGCGGACTCAATCAATGGAGGCGCGTGAAAAAATGATAGCAAGAGAGGGTCGCTCATGCGCACGTTCGACAGGGATCTGCACATGACGGAACACGGGATGGACCTTAAGCGGTAACTAAGGTAAACCCCTTTTTCTTCTCTTCTATGCTTTTTTCACCTTCGGTGGTAGTTTTGGTTAATGTACAACATCTCCTAGAGCAAGATAAGGAGTAGACTCTATAGACGTTTTCTTTTTTAACCGCGGTTGGAATGACGACATAGCAGTCAAAATAGACAAGTCGTCATTGCAATTAGGTTAATAGCCTTGACGTTGGATTTTCCAAGACTACTAACAAATTACTGAGATGTAGAGAGCTGAGTTGCGATACAGACGAATATTAGATGTAATATGCGATAAACCTGGAATTAGGACAGCCTATAGGCCTATTTGTAACTGGCGAAAGCGAAAGTGATGTAGGAACACTTAACACAGGTGTTTTAAGTAGCCTAAGTAACATAATGTGATTTGGAAAAGAAAACCAGATTATAGCCGAAGTAAGCTTGGAAGAATAGTGGGGTTCATGGAGTTTTGTTATGAGCAGATGGAAAAAATGCGTTATATTTTGTCTAGCCTTGAGTAAATGTAGTAATTATATTTATCATAAAAATGAGAATTAGGCTTGGTAAAGTGAGAGGGAAGGCAATTCCAATCATGGTTTTCCATCGTCTCCATAGATGGCGATGGTGATGCCTATCAGCTGTGTAGCTGGTGTTATACACTCGACCCTCCATTTAACCCGGCAAGCGCGATAGGCCTCACGGAAGGCTTCCTATAGGGAACGCGATAGGCCTCACGGAAGCAGGACCATAAAAAAAGCTTTCCAAAAAAAAAAAGGGCCTATAAAAAAAAAAAATTTGTCTCTAGGTGAGATAATTCCCCTCCAGTACTCATCCATGTAAATCTCACCCACCCCCCTCCCCTCCTTCCCCACCTTATTCCCCCCTCCCTCCCCTCCTCAATTATCACCTATTTTCCCTCTTATTATCATCATTTATCGGTTATTTTTCTCTCCCGCGATAATGTAGCACAAGTGGGTTGCAGAAAAGATCGATATGTACCACACACACACCAGCCCAGACCGCCCCGCTCCCCTCAGTTACCTCACAGACAGCGAGAGAGGAGGGTTGACTGCAGCTCTCTCTCGCCTGACATTACGACCGGGTGGCCAATATCTTCGGTTTTCACCACCCAAATGCTTTTCCCACTTATTTTAGCACTCTTGAAGGTTCATATATACATCATATATGTAAAATAAAAGCATACCGAAAACAAATAATGGTCTATATTGTAAATATAACTAATTCTGTCAGAATCCAAGGCTAGAAATACACAAATAACTACCCTAGCTCCTAGGGCTATTTAGCGCTTAACAGGTTAACGGACAAATGCGTGCAAGCACCTGTCCGTTCCTGCTAAATGTCCGTTGCTGCTAAATACTGTCCAGTCCGGATGTAATCCGGAAATTCCTTGAGAAAAATTCGGTGTTGAGTACAGGTGTCCGGACATTTAACTGTTATGCATCCTTTTTTTTTACTGTACCTGAAATAAATCCTGGTAATCCCTTGTGCTACACCCTATTGATAATGCAAAACTATTGAACACCCTTAAAAGTGTATATTATTTGGTCTCTATATAATCTGTGAATCATTTCCGATATGATAGAATTAAAGATTTTATTTTCCACCAACTCATAATCAGCAAAAACGACACAAATGTCAATTAAAAACATGTTATAATATTTCCCCATCATTTTGTGTATACCGTGGGAACAAAAAAAAACAAAAATCTATCAAACGTAAATCTCCCGTCTGGGAAGCTCGGCGCATAGACGGAGGGGAGGGTTGAAATATTTTGTTGACTATCTCATTTATTATTTATCTATGTGCTGGAAGGATATTATATTTTTCAATTCCATCACATTAGAAATTATTCAAAGATTACAAAAAGTCCAAATAAGACATAGTTATGTTAATGTATAAGGGATTTAGGTAGATGAATTAGAGAGATAGATAGATAGAAAGAGTGTGTATATCGAGGGAAAAAAACAAAACAAAAAATCTATCAAACGTAAATCTTCCGTCTCGGAAGCTCGGCGTCTAGACTGAGGGGAGGGTTGAACTATTTTTTTGACTATCTTATTTATTATTTATCTATGTGCTGGAAGGATATTATATTTTTCAATTCCATCACATTAGAAATTATTCAAAGATTACAAAAAGTCCAAATAAGACATAGTTATGTTAATGTATAAGGGATTTAGGTAGGTGCATTAGAGAGATAAATAGATAGAGCAACGGACTTTGCTCCAACTTTTTTATAGCAACGGACTATGTCCGTTGCTGGGTCCATTGTCCGGCCTACATTTTTTGACCGTTATTGCCGATATCCGTTAAATCGGAATCCGTTAAATGGAGGTTAGAGTGTATTTATAACACGCTTTCGTGACCACGTGATAGCCTACGCCTCCGCCTTTATTTATGATTAGATAAGATAGTTGGAAAGTCTCATGTTGTATTTGAAGTGAATAGTACATTAGCCTTACCTTTTATAAACGAATAGGCCTAGGCCTATATGTAAAATGAAGCGGTTATAATAGGCCTAGGCCTATTGTATAGCGGCGCTTCACTTCAGTTAGTAGCCTAGCAATTTGACTTATATTGTTAATGTTTTCTTAACCTAAACAAATTTAATTATGGTAGGCCTACCCTAATCCCATCAAAAATGCCTCAAAGCATGTAGGCTAAATATTTAATATATAGTATATAGGCCTAATGACCGACTCATATTATCAGTGTCAAAGAGAAAGTGTTAATTTTGAAAGTATTATATAATTTACAATAAGATTTTATTTAATTCTGATCTGAAGCTATATTCTGAGCATCATAATGAATATAGGCCTAGACTACTTTCTATTAAATTACTTAATCAATCTAAAGTAAACCTATCTATCTATTGCCATCCCCAAAGGGATGGCCACGAATGAATCGCCTCCTTGCACCTCTGTGATCTGGCATACCTCCTCCCGAATGGTGCAAAATTGCGAATACTGATTATTACTGAATGATTCTCCCCGATAACAAGTCACCCCAACGTTGTATTGCCCATGTCGGTCGGACAAACGGAGTGGCCTATGCTATAGGTCTAGGCTATATATTATATATATATTTTTGTTATCCAAACCTAACCAAAACGGGGCAAGTTCCTTACACAAAATGCGGGACAAGTTTTTGGGGCGACATCTCCAGTAACCTAGGCTAAAATAAACTATAGGCATATTAAACTTTAGGTACGGTAAGAGTTGTGTTAGCGGGCGGGTGTACAGTCGGTTGGGCCGCGGCGTACTTGTTATTTGCCCCCCTACTGGCAATATATATGATGATATAAGTCATGGGGGGGATGAGGGGGGCAAAGTCCCCCTCAACCCATTACTGTATCCCATGGCATTATTAAAATGTATATCCCTGAGGTCACTGGAAGTTGTGCAACACTATATTTAAGTAAATATCTATATCTATTGACATTAGAGATTGATTTTATTGATTTACCCTTGATTCTGTAGTTTAAATTTAAAATTAATGAAAAACGGTTTGAGTTTGCATATTTGCATTTGCGAACCAGAAATTTCACAAGGTTTGCACATTTGTGTTTGCTGAAGTTATGTTCTGGGTTTGCTAATTTGACTTTTTGTTTGTGGTGCCCAGCTCTGCCGGTCACTGGGAGATTCCCGCATTCTCTCTGAGTCCGGGTTGAAGCGAGTAGGCTTAGGAAGGGGGCCTCTTAGATATCTATTCATTGCCTACTTTGCCGGAGTACCATTTTCATATACTGGATTCTCCGGGTAGATATTTTTATCTACCAATTTTAACTGAATAACTTTTATTAATCAATTTCGATCAACACTTGAGTCCTCTATACAGGTCCGCACGGACTATTCGGTGCTTATTAAATCATTCCCCCCGCACCTTTTATTCAACATGAAGTTATCTTCCATTAGTTTTGCTGGGTCATCTCTGTGACTCCGGGTCCCCACAGTCAACGAGGACATATCTTAGGAACTTCTACCCAGACAGTATCCCCGGGTTAACCCTTAAGGAGAATACATACCCTTAGCGAGAACATATCTCCGGTTCCTATATAACGAGTTCTACCCTTCTAACTCCGGGTATTCAACAATAGTGATGTCACTCCGGGTACCAGACACTGAGTTCTACCAGTAAAACTCTGAGTAGTCTAATATTGTCAATTAACCCCGGTTCCCAGACACCGAGTTCTATCAACCAACTCCGAGTATTCAAACAATATTAACTTATTTCCGGTTCCAGACACAGAGTTATACCAATAGGCCTACCGAGTTATACTAGCACACTCCGGGTAGGCCTATTCAATTATTATTCAAGTTGACAGTCCTAGATGACGAAGTTCAAATTGGTAATTAATAGAATCACCTTCAAGAACTTTTTACAATACACTCGACCCTCCATTTAACGGACAAATGCGTGCAAGCACCTGTCCGTTCCTGCTAAATGTCCGTTGCTGCTAAATACTGTCCAGTCCGGATGTAATCCGGAAATTCCTTGAGAAAAATTTGGTGTTGAGTACAGGTGTCCGGATCGATCGTGACATTTAACTGTTATGCATCCTTTTTTTTACTGTACCTGAAATAAATCCTGGTAATCCCTTGTGCTACACCCTATTGATAATGCAAAACTATTGAACACACTTAAAAGTGTATATTATTTGGTCTCTATATAATCTGTGAATCATTTCCGATATGATAGAATTAAAGATTTTATTTTCCACCAACTCATAATCAGCAAAAACGACACAAATGTCAATTAAAAACATGTTATAATATTTCCCCATCATTTTGTGTATACCGTGGGAACAAAAAAAAACAAAAATCTATCAAACGTAAATCTCCCGTCTGGGAAGCTCGGCGCATAGACGGAGGGGAGGGTTGAAATATTTTGTTGACTATCTCATTTATTATTTATCTATGTGCTGGAAGGATATTATATTTTTCAATTCCATCACATTAGAAATTATTCAAAGATTACAAAAAGTCCAAATAAGACATAGTTATGTTAATGTATAAGGGATTTAGATAGATGAATTAGAGAGATAGATAGATAGAAAGAGTGTGTATATCGAGGGAAAAAAACAAAACAAAAAATCTATCAAACGTAAATCTTCCGTCTCTGCTGGCACGGAGGGGAGAGTTGAAATATTTTGTTGACTATCTTATTTATTATTTATCTATGTGCTGGAAGGATATTATATTTTTCAATTCCATCATATTAGAAATGATTCAAAGATTACAAAAAGTCCAAATAAGACATAGTTATGTTAATGTATAAGGGATTTAGGTGGGTGCATTAGAGAGATAAATAGATAGAGCAACGGACTTTGCTCCAACTTTTTTATAGCAACGGACTATGTCCGTTGCTGGGTCCATTGTCCGGCCTACATTTTTTGACCGTTATTGCCGATATCCGTTAAATCGGAATCCGTTAAATGGAGGTTAGAGTGTACTTATATATGCTTAGCATAGTACTAGAGAAACATTTTGGGCGGGTGCCCAACCCCGAAAGGAGTTGAAATAGGGGAGCTATCCCCCCGCCAAAGGCGGCTTTCTAGGGCCTTTCCTAGCTGATGCTGAGAGGATTGGGTTCTAGTCATGTGGTGATGGGCTGGTCTATCCGAGTGAGAACTGAGCGATCTCTGCCATACCCATAGCTTACTCTGACTGTTCCTTTTACTTATATATCTTCTAGATCTCAAGTGGCGGCATCTTTTCCGTGGATTGACCTCCCTACTGCCAACCTAGAAGTTGGCAGATTGGGAGCCAAAGCGTCACATTTTTCCCTTGCCCCTCAACTTTCCCTTCATAATTGCTGAGGGGCACAGGGCCTTGGGTGGGGCTTTGGTGTCCCGGGCGTTTCCGCACCTTCCTCAGCTCCCTGCCTTGGAGTGGCTTCGGTCACTCGGGCTTTGTTAGTGGTAAGCAGTGAGGATTTTGTGGGGGCGCTCGTTTATGGCCATGGCCTTGCTCGAGACCTTGGGGCTGTTCGGTCAGACAGCCTGGGGAACAACAACAACAACAACAACTCAATTTTAACAAAGTCCCGAGTAAAACTTCATTCACTCAGTATTACTGGTAATGTTTATACTCATTCAGAGTGGGACAAAAGGTGCACTACACTTTCCAATCCTAAATTATGGTACAAGGTTGTAGGATTTTTCCTACCTTTTATTAGAACAGTATTTCAATACCATGGTTAACCTGTTCATTCATGCATAGCCATATAGGTTAGGAGGATTAATAATTTAGCCGTCCGGCTGACTTAGTTGTTGTTGTTGGGTAATGGTCAATGGTAGACTAAAGCAAGCCAAGTGCTTGTGAACCCTCGAAGGAAGCGAACGGGCGCTATATAAGTAACCTGACGATTATTATTGTTATTATTAACTTTTATTCCCAACCAAAGATGGGACAAAATCAAGAGATATTATCTATCTTTCCTTAGACCAAGTATATACATGGACACGATTAACCGATTGGTTCTCATCCATTCGTTTTACACAGATTTTACTGTTTTACCTACTATTAGTAGATCAATAATTTTGATTTACAAAGAATCCCAAATTATCACTCCTTCAGTAAGGATACTATGATATTGTCATTCAAGTATAACTACTAGTAGTAAATCAATAATTTTGATTCACAAAGATTCCCAGGTTATCACTCCTTCAATAAGGATAC
>JBAKBP010015738.1:2500-54221 GCA_037953745.1 Lithodes maja | reverse complement strand
GGCCTGGGTCGTGGTGGCAGTGTCCCGAAAGACCAATGACCTCTGTGCCATTGCCCTGCTTGCACGTGTTTTTTGTGCTTTGGGTGCTGGTGTTTCGTCCTCAGAGCTGTAGGGCGTGTCGTACTGGTAGCTAGGGTCTTTGGCAGCCACCCTCTGCCTTCCACGGCGGCTAACACCACCAGAAGGAGGGCTGGTTGTGTCATCAGGGAGCGAGCGTGAGGGACGTGTGGGCTCCATGACTAGTGCGTGGTTACTGGCGCGGTGGTGCTTGCACGAGTGCGGGGCGAGCGTTTGGCGGGGTGGTATCGAGAGTTGACATGTAGTACTATATCCACACCAATTTTCAGCCGCCTGACTATTAACGCGCGGTTTTCGTACGCGTTCAAAAGCTCTGCTCTTAAGAGTCTCCCCGCAGTGCGCCGGGGGAACTCTTATGAGTCTCCCCGCAGCTCCCGGGTTAAGTATATGTATGTAACACTTTACAATACACATTACTCACACACAAGACAACACTATTAATACTTTCATGTATCAATTAACTGCACTGTCGTTTTGCTGCTGTGTCCGGAGTTCTGTTGCGTAGGGCGCATACGGACTCGGAGGGGAGACAGAGTGAGAGAAGCGAAGTAGCCTATGCGGTAGTAGGCTACCGGCGCAGTACTGTTGCCTGCAACCTTTTAGTTATTCCAAGTATAGATTCATTATTATAATAAGTGACTACTATTTATGTTCCTCCCATGTGTATTATTAGGTATCTACTGGATCATGAACATCTTGTATGCTACATGCTAGTGCATGTTAGTAGGGGACAGTTATTCTAGTGCACGCGCTTTCAAGTAGGCGTGTACATTTGTCATTTAGCATTTCACTGTCATACCTTTAGCCTGCTTCTATTCTACATTATTAGAGGCTTAATATTAACGTAGTTTCTTGAGTATTGCATTTCTTTAGTAATAACGTAACCTATAAATGTCTGAGGGAGTTTAGCCTCATAGCCTAATAGCCTACCCCTGTTGTACACTTTCGCCGAGTTAAGGTACCTCGTTACCGTAGACGATAACTCTGTAGGGCGTTGGTGCTTTTGTTGTCTGGAGCATATAGTATTTGGGACTGGAATCGAGCGTGTCGTTGTCACTTAAGCCATTTCTGTCCTACGATCAAGAATCCCGAATATGTATTGCCGATCCAGCCGTAACAATATATATATAATGTATATGTGGCAAATGGTACAACTTAATTTAATCTCTAGTTGTAACACTTGAGCTTTCTTCTAACACAAAAACTGTTTCTAAAATGTTCCATTTATGAAATATGTCGAATTGCAAAATAGCTAGAATAGACTAATGGCAAAATATAATTAGTTTAACTTGATAATTGACCATCACACACACACACACACACACACACACATTCGATTCAGTCATTCATCTGCCTATAAGTAAACACATAAATCCAGTTATCATGAATTAACTATAAATGATCAGTCATAATTTGCATGAAGCCAGTACCCATGGAAAATAAAGTGCATTTGTTGTATGAATTCAATGAAATTCAATTGTAAACATCCATAGCGACTAATTTATCATAATAGTTAATTAATGATGGTTTGAAGCGTGGATTGTGGTATTACTTTGTTCTAGAAATACCGTGTGTGTGGGTGTGTATGTGTGTATGTGTGTGTGTGTGGGTGTGGGTGTGTGTGTGTGTGTCTGGGTGTGTATGTGTGTGTATGATTTTGTGTGTGTGTATGTGTTTGTGTCTGAGTGTGTGTGTGGCCGAGTATGTGTGTTTGTGTGTATGTGTGTGTGTATGGCTGAGTGTGTGTTTACTTATTTGTATTTACCCATTTGTAGTTAAGAAGAATTGAGCAACGCGTGTGTTGTCCTCTCTCGGTTACAATGTTTAATCTAACCACTTTTACTGATTAAAATATCATAATGGATATTCATATTTCCCAGAATTTTGGACTGACTGTGTGTGTGTGTGTGTGTGTGTGTGTGAGAGAGAGAGAGAGAGAGAGAGAGAGAGAGAGAGAGAGAGAGAGAGAGAGAGAGAGAGAGAGAGAGAGAGAGAGAGAGAGAGAGAGTATGTGAGAGATAGATAGCTAGAGAGGGAGAGAGAGTAATTTACACAGTTAATTGGATATTATTTAAAACGTATATATCGACATTACGTATAGGCTTTGGTAATATTGAGGGAGAGTTCATTTGTATCATTTTCACATACCATTAAAAACATTGTAGTCGTGTTCAATTAAAGGATAATTGAATTTGGGTTTTCAATGGTTGGACAGGTTTTAGTAATTTAGTCAGTAACTCACATAAATACGTATATTGTTTAACAGAATAGTATTAATAATATATTTATTTATATAACCAAAAACCATGTTACTTAATTTCATGCTCAAACTTGTGAAAACAAAACATGATTCGAAACATTTTGTCTTCATTTGCAGAATATTGCGGATATTTTCTCCACCAACTCAACCTTAGATGAAATAAATCAAGATGTCCCTGTACTTAATTTTAATTCGCCTGAAATTCCCTCACTTAAGATCCACACCAGACATGTCAAAACTATTTTGCAGAATCTCTCGGTAGATAAGGCTCCTGGTCCAGATGAAATTCCTCCAATAGTACTTAAGAATTGCTCCTTGGTGCTCGCTCCTGTATTGGCAACATTTTTCCGTCTGTGTACTCATACCTCATGCTTCCCAGTACCCTGGAAAGAAGCAAACATCCATCCAGTTCCTAAAAAAGGTGCCTCTTCAGATCCATCAAACTACAGACCAATAGCTATAACTTCCACTCTTGGTAAAGTCTTTGAAATTATATTAAATAATCACATAATTAAGCATCTTGAGAATAATAAATTAATCAGTGATAGGCATTATGGTTTTAGACGATGTCGATCAACTGCAGACATGCTTTGCCTTCTTACGCATCAAATCAACCAAGCTACAGACCAACATGGTGAAACACATACAATAGCACTGGATATATCAAAGGCATTTGATAGAGTCTGGCATCAATCCTTATTGTCGAAGATGTCACACTACGGCCTTGCATCATTAGTTCCACTAATTTCTTCTTATCTTCATAACAGAAAAATACGTGTAATGGTAGATGGCCTTTATTCTCAATTTCACTCAATAAATGCTGGTGTTCCCCAGGGATCAGTTTTGGCCCCAATTCTGTTCCTCATTCATATCAATGATCTCATATCTACCACTCATAATCCAATACATTCCTACGCAGATGACTCAACACTCCACAGTTCCTTCACATTTACCAATTCTGTCACCCAACCCGATCTTATAAATTCAAAAATAAACACTGCAATTTCTCTGAACCAGGACCTTTCTAGAATTAATGGATGGGGACAAAAGAATCTAGTTTCCTTTAATGCACAGAAAACCAAGTACATTCAATTTTCTAACCGACAGAATCTCACTGACTCCCATATATTTTTTAATGATGTAAATATTCCCACTTCCCCTAGTATTGACATTCTCGGTGTAACATTAACTACTAACTTGAGCTGGACACATTATGTTAGAAGCATTGCTAAGAATGCCTCTAAAAAACTGGGACTCCTGTACAGAGTTCGAGAATTCTTCACTGACGAGCAGTTGGCCGTGATATATAAAAGTCATGTGCGTTCTCAGATGGATTACTGTTCACCTCTGTGGGGTGGAAGTGGAGTGGTTGCATTGAGGCAGTTGGACAAAATTCAAAATAAAGCTATTAGATTAATCAATAACCCTGCAATCACACAGGACCTTCCTACATTATCCATACGAAGAAACGTTGCATCCCTTGCATTATTCTACAGATATTTTCACAGCAATTGTTCCGAGGAACTTGCTTCAATTGTGCCGCCTCTCCACATCTTTCCCCGTAGAACTAGGGCAGCTGAGAGCGCCCATGAATTTACACTTTCTCCTCCACAATGCAGAACTTCTGCTTATCAGAATTCATTTATCCCCAGAGCTACTACTCTTTGGAATTCACTTCCCTCGAATTGCTTTCCACAAACTTACAATCTACAAATGTTTAAATCCAGTTGTTACAAACATTTTATGAATGGAGGATGCCTTTAGGCACATGGACCTTTTTGTTTTATCTGTGTTTTTCCTTCCTCCGTTCATTGTCTCTTTAAAAAAAAAAAAAAAAAAAAATAATTAAAATAGCCAATATGCTTTTCATTAAGAGGGGTGACCTGCATTTTATCTCTCCTTTTCTCTATTTCTCTGGCTTGTATCCATTCGGCCCCATTCAGCCTACTGTTTTAAGACGTTTACCCCATCTAGGTGTCAATATTTACTTGGCGAGCGGTAGCGAGCCCGCATATATATATATATATATATATATATATATATATATATATTGTTACGTATCTTGATCCTCAAGTGGTTAACTTGATGAATCTAGATAGCACAGAGATATATATTAAGGTATCAGTCAGCTGAAGGCAAAACAAAAGTAAAATCTAATAAAATTATTTCCTGTTGTTGCTTCCTTTCCTTTTGGATCTTAGGACTTAGTATCCTTTATTGACTGATACTCTTTAATTATGAAAAATACTGAAACTAATTAAAGTCATGTAGTATTTATAAAGAATTATTATTTAACCGAAGCTTAGTAGGCTATGGTTATGAACCGAAGAAGTTATATCTAAAGAAGGACTATTAATTCTATAAAAAGTCTTGAAAGATAAATATTAAAGTAAGAATATTTCTGACTCTTACCCTTTTTTAAATGAATGGATAGTTTTCTTATATGTCCTTTTATTTATATTTAATGTAATTATTCTTGGTTCTTGTCTTACGTTAACAGTATTATATTATTATTATCATCAGGATTTATATCAAAGTCACATAAAAAGTTAGATATATATTTAATAATTAGTTAAATGTATTTCTTAACCACGTAACATTGAGGTTTGATTATGAGTAAATTAAGTTACAGGATCGCTTCATAGATTCGATTCAGGTCTCACTCAAATAATATGAAAAGCAAAAATAATATTTTGAAGCTAAAATAATTGTCTTCAGCTTAGGAAATCACTAGAAGTAATATTAACACAGCCATGTTAGTCTAAGGCGATATTACTAATATGAGACAATAGCATCACCGTACTAAGCACCGTTAAGCAATGTAAGCTTAATTAAAAGAAAATGAAAGAACTCGTAAGTATTAATATAAAACAATAGTATTACTTTCATCATAACCCAATTACTTAAAGAGTTGCTTTAGTCCACAAGTTAGTCAACTAAAATAGTTAAGTACATAATAATAGCGTTAACGTTAATTCCCAATCAAATAGTTAAGTACATAAATAGTAGCGTTAACGTTAATTCGCAATCACATATCTCACTAACCAACATAACGTAAGTGTTTACACCGAACACACTTAACACACACTTATATAATCTGACTGACAGTCACAAACCCATTATAATACTTCACCCCGTCTTCCTCCAGCTGCAAGTTCACCTTCCCCAACTCCAAATGAGACTGATTTGAATGCCCACTACTCGGGTCTTATATACTAAACAATGATGGTGTAGGAACGAATCAGGAGGCGAGTGATGGTGCACGCCCCTATCATAGCTCCTCGAGTTGCATAGCAGGTGCGTGGACCAATGGGGGCTCCTGGCGTCGATCATACGTCATAGCGTCGGGTCATCGAAGTAGTTTGCAGGGTCCCCTATGACGCACGCAGGTGTGAAGGCTTGTTTGCTGGTATGCGGACGAGCTGGTTTCCCACTCGCTGGTTCGCTCGCTAGTCTGCTTCGCCGCTTGGGTAGTTTGACACTCCTTCAACTCTAATTCTAACTCTTAAATTAACATACAGGGCTCCGTATGTCAGACCTCCCCCCTAGAAAAGAGTTTAAGGAGTATAGTACATAATATTAAACATAATACATAAATAGATTCACCACCAGATTGGCAACAGCAAAATATAATGAGGATACAATAAGGATATCACCCAAAGTAGGCAACGTCTCCAGGTACCACATCAGAACATAGCCGGAACGTAGCTGGAGCGTTATTCGAACTGCAAGGCATCTCACAGCTGAAGGCTTGAAAGCGCACTACTAAAGCATAATATTTACCTCACTACAAGGGAGAGCTAATTGCCAAAATCCTCTCATTAAGATTATCTTACTGCTGTATGAGGCCAACCCGGTAAATGTAATCTTTGATCCGTAGCAGTGGGTAGGTATCGTTCTTTGTGACAGCATTAACCTGCCTATAGTCCCTACAAAACCTATGGCTCCCGTCTGGCTTTGGCACAAGTATGACCGGACTACTCCACTGGCTTAAGGTCCTTGTGATCAGCTGGTTTGAAAACATGAAGTCAAGCAAACAAGAAGGTGAGACACGATAGGGGGATAGTTTAATGGGAGTTGCATCCCCTACGTCGATGTCGTGCAAGGCCAAAGAAGTGAGCCTTGGAGTATCACGGAACACACTGGGAGACTGAGATAAAACAGAGATTAGTTGGTTCGCTTGATCAGAGGGAAGATGACATAGTTTAGATGGTAATTCCCCCCAAGCTACTAAATTATACTGAAAGTTGGATAGGCTACATGACAAGTCAAAGTCTGCATGGATACCTTCAGGCTCTGGAACAGTCTGTTGCGGGTCAGTAAGAGAACTGAAGACTTCGTCCGCACCAGGCTGTCCACAGGTCCTGACATTCACTGCCACAGTGGGAGAATCTGGAGGAGAGGAAAACCCAGGGATTCAGTTGGAACCTCACGAGTAGCAAATAAAAGAAAAGGTACCCCCTTATCCCACTCAACTCCGGTCTCTGTACAATACTTACGTAACATTCCCTTTAATGTCTGATGATATCGTTCGAGTACCCCTTGATTCTCTGGGTGGTAGGTGCTAGACTTAACATGCTCGATACCCAACTCCTTCAGGGACTGCTGGAAAATGTTTGAGGTAAAATTAGTTCCTTGATCACTTTGCACCTCATGGGGGAAACCCATTCTGGTGAAGAATTTGAGCAGTTCCTTGATGACAGTTGGAGCAGAGGTAGTCCTTAAGGGTATAGCCTCTGGGTAGCGAGTTGCCATGTCCATAATAGTTAATAAATAATTGTTACCTTGGGAAGTCTTAGGCAATGGGCCTACAATGTCCACTACCATCCGAGTAAAAGGATTCTCGAAGACGGGCAAGGGCACCAGAGGATGTACAGGCACCTTCTGATTGGGTTTTCCTGTCATCTGGCAAGTGTGACACACTCTACAAAACTCCACTACATCTGCACGCATTCCTGGCCAGTAAAAGTGGGCTCTGATTCTGTCTAGAGTTTTTCTCACACCTAGGTGTCCTGCCAATGGTATACAATGTGCCATTTCCATGATATCTCTACGACAAGGTTTGGGGACTACTACTTGATGGACGTCCCAAGCCCCGTCATCGATTGGTCTGTGTGGCTGTCTCCATCTACGCCACAATACTCCTCCTTTGAGGTAGAAACATTCACCACCCTCCTTCTCACATTCCTCTTCACTCATGGACCTGGCAGCTAACTCCTTGCATTCACAATCATCTCTCTGTAGCTCTACCAGGCCACTAGGACAATTTGGAGGGGTTTCATGGTCATCGTTAGGGTCAAGATGAGCCATAAAGGTGTCAGATAAATCCACCTCAGTCACATCATCAGGCACAGTTGGAGCGTCATTCACACTCTCATCATCCCTTTCATCAACTCTTACATCCGGTACATTTCTGTCTGAGGGAACTGCTACTTGAGACATTGAACGTGTGACAGCACACACAGGGAAAACTGTTGGCATCTCCTTTTCGAGCTCACCAGTTAGTGGCTCGTTAACAGGGGAAAGTGACAAAATGGGGTCTGGTCGGACCTTTTCACCTGCTACATCATTCCCCAAAAGGAGTGTTACCCCGGGCACAGGGATGTCTTGGGACCTACACAAAGCTATGGTGGCCTCACCCTGTAGTAACTCACATTCAATTTCGCCTTTTACCAAGTATGCATAAAATTGAGCCTCCAGCACCTCTCATTACAACTGGTTCGCCAGGTGGGCACTCAGTGTAAGGATTCACCATGAGGGTGCTAGTAGAACCTGTGTCTCTCAGAATTTTTACCTCATGCATGCAACCATTTAATCTCACGTTGCCAGATGAAATAAAGGGACGGTGTGACGCATGTCCAGTGTGAGCATGCTGTACAGAACGCCTAGTCATGCCCCACTCTCGCTAGGATCGTCAGGGCAGGAACTTTGGCTGTAGTCTATGTAGAGTTTCCTAACTTAGTTCATGTGAGCTGTTGTACTATAAGTATTATGAATATGTATTTTGTTTTCATCTGAGTCAACGAGTTCTATTTTATATCATTAGTTAAAAGTATTGTGTGTAAAACTTGTGACGCATGTCGAGTATGAGCATGCTGTACAGAACGCCCAGTCAGGCCCCACTCTCGCTAGGATCGTCAGGGCAGGAACTTTGGCTGTAGTCTGTGTAGAGTTTCCTAACTTAGTTTATGTGAGCCGTTGTACTATAAGTATTATAAATATGTATTTTGTTTTCATCTGAGTCAACGAGTTCTATTTTATATCATTAGTTATAAGTATTGTGTGTGGGACTTATATGTAATGATGAGAGGAGAGAGAGAGAGATATTACGTAACGGGGACCAGTGAGTGCGCCACGCGGGCAGATAGGCCTAATTCCCTCCTCCCTCCTCCCTTCCTCCCTTTCAGCGCGTGGGAAGTTCTTTGTCGATCCCAGATTGAGAGAGAATATGACGTCATGATTGCCAGTGGGCGGTCCTTAAGTAGTTTGAGATATGCCGCTAGAGGGCCGAGTATAAAAAGAGAGGTTCTTGCCACCATTCTTCAGAACTCATCAGGCAAAGCGACTTCTCATATCCCTTGCAACTATCCATATTCTTCCGACTGATGTGAACTTTCTCTACTCTCTGAACAGCCTATCTTCTTCTCTTCTCGTCCCTGTTTAACCTCCATGACCCCTTTGGTGCAGATTTAGTCAGCCAAAGTATTATCGCTTGAGTTCTCACGAGATAAGTGCCTGTTAGATAGCCTATTTTTGGAAGGGTTAACTAGAATAGGATTGATTGATGTTTGTTGCACTCGTATATGCATTTCCCTGTGTGCGATTATTCATGTTCCTGTTTTCTGCTGGTTTAGGCAATGCTAGACTGGGATAGGGTTTCTGAGTTGTGATTTCCTATCAGTACTAGGTTGCGGTTGAACCAGTACAATTGCAACGGAGACGTGGAACGCCTAGGTGGTCTTTCTGACTGTGTACCGTGGGAGTTTAGCACTGTGTTGCGAGTGAGGGCTTTTGCCTGTGCCACCCAACACTGTGCTATCTCATTTGCTTGACTTTGAGAGGATCGCCAGGAGAGAACCAGATACTAGTGATCTGGATCTCTCAAGAGAGCATCCCGTCAATTACCGTAATTTGGCCGCACAGTCTTAAGGACCTCGCTAGGCTACGAGCCGCTTGCTCAGCCATTGTCTCTTAACCTTAGATATCCCAGCTAGACTTTGCTCGACCAGCAGATACAGTATAGTATTGAAGCTTCTCCTTATGTATATTATTGTTTAAGCATTATTGATTTCATGTGTGGCACGCTTAGCTACTTCAGAGATTAGTGGCCCACGAGCACAATCTTAGTAGGCTATTGCCAGTGCATTGTCGGAGTACTTCTTCTTAATGTTTGCCATATCCTATTGCTTATTCTTATAATTCTTCTTATGTCAATTTAAAGCCTTTAATTACCAGTGAGTTATTCATTAAATTGCTGTTCAAAATCCGATACTTACTTCTTATGAGTATTCGAGAAGCATCTAACTTATCAGAAGATTCCTTGCTTGATGCTCGAGGACTATTGTTTAACGTAACGTAATAGTGCCGATCCGAAGTAGAGGGTGGAGGACTTCTTAAGTTCTTAGTTCAAGGGTGGATTACTTCGGCTTCGGCCAACACTATTCTTTAGTGTTGTAGTACTTTCTTCTTTGTTTGATTGTTGACCAGACTAGATAACTCCCGTCTTGTTATTAGTCTGTTGTGTGAAACGCTAGTACCGAGTTCTTGTATACCCCGTTATAGCAGATAGAACTCTGGAGGGTAGTGGCGTTTTTTGTTCGGCTGGCAGTACTCTGGGGTTGGGATCGTGTGTTTCCGTTGTGGCAGCGAGCCATACTCGAGTCCTGTGTAAGAGCCCTAGTGTACCCGAGTGCCCGGTCGTAACAAATGGCGACCTTGCTTAGGATTTTGTGAACAGTATAATTTTTTGCAGAGTTGTACAACATTTGTTTGTTCGTACTTTAGCGTACATATTGAAGAATATTTTTTTTTGTAAGGCAATTAGGAGAGCATTTAAGAGACTCCAGTTAATTTAGTAATTAGTGCTTGCATAAGGGAGTTTAACACTTTTGTCTCGAGAATTTTTTGGTGAACTTCAGTATGTCGTGCCCTAGTACTGACGAGGAGCGAGAGATGCTATTTGAGGAGGTGCCGTTAGTAACTAGTGAGGAGGATGCTAGACTTTTTGTGAGTAAGCAGTACCACGTGACGGAGGAGAGGCTGACTGGGGTGAATGTTTATGGCTTGCACCTGATAGCCAAGGTTTTGGGTCTATCCAATGTAGGAGGGATGTCCAAGGGGGAGCTGATTTCCTGGGTGTTGCGTGGGCGACATGGGGTTTCGGAGGAGAGGGCGTTTGGGGGGGTTCCTCCCCAGATCCCCTCTCACTCGACTCCCACAGTGCCGTCCACTCAGTTGCCGGAGGTTAGCACTCTCCCACAGAGGGATGAGAATTGGAAGATTGGAGTGCCCTCGGGCGGTGCGCATGGTGGTTCCCCAGTTCTTGCCCCCCCTCCTTCAGTAGTGGCAGCTCCCTCTTCCTGCCTGTCTCCAGATATGATATTTAGACTTGAGCTTGCTAAAATTGAGGCTAGGAAGCAGGAGAATGAGACTAGGAAGCAGGAGAATGAGTCTAGGAGGCATGAGAAGGAGATTGAGGCTGAGACTAGGAGGCATGAGATTGAGGTTAGGAGGCAAGAGGATGAGACCAGGAGGCATGAGGCTGAGCTTAGGTACGACTCAGAGAAATATTGTGCTCAAATAGATTTAGATAAGACTCGTGCAGAGTCGACAGGGATTCGGATGGGCCGTGAGGGCCAAGTAAGAGAACAGTCCTTGTCCCACTTAGTCAAGTTGGTGCCGGCATTTAGTGAAACTGAAGTCACAGAATTTTTTAATCGTTTTGAGAAGAAGTGTAGGGAGCATAATTGGCCTGAAGAGAAGTGGGCAGCTCTGGTCTCCTCAAGACTTACGGGTAAGGGTCTGAAGGCTTATGATGCACTGCCTTTAGAGTCTTGCATTGACTACCCAGAATTGAAGAGAGCTGTCCTACGGGCATACGAGTTGCAACCAGAAACATATCGATTGAAGTTTCGGGGTGTTACAAAGACTAGGGAGGCGACCTTTCTTGAACATGCCCGGGACTTAAAAGATGCACTTACAAACTGGACACGTTCTGAGAAAGCTGAGACGGCCGAACAGTTGACTGAGCTGTTTCTGCTCGAGCAGTTTTATAAGTGTACAGGTGCAGAAATGACTTTAACTATTAAAGAAAAGAATCCAAAAACTCTACAGGAGGCAGCTGAGATGGCTGACCTCCGGCTATCATTAATTCGTGGGTGCGGGTCTGCCCAGCGTAGTGAGGCAGGTAACAAGGGGCGTGACGCCCCACCCCCCCGAGTTAGTAATATATCTTATGCAAACAAGTACAAGAGTTATGATACCAAGACTGACCACAAGACTAGCACCGTCCCATTTAAGAAGGGGCCGGGCCCTTCCCAGTACCAAGGGAAGCCCAAAGGGGAGTTAGAGTGTTATCAATGTCATAAAAAGGGGCACTTTGCAAGAGTCTGTCCTAGCAAACCACCTACAGCAGCTGTGTCTTTGGCCTGCAACATTGGTGTGTCTCTGAAGCCTTCTGAGTTTGCCCGGGGCAGTTCGTCAGAGGCTGAGGCACAGCCAATGCAGAAGCACCTGGGAGGCTCGAACCCTGCTCAGGATGTTTTTTGCGACCATAGAGGACGGGGTTGCGTGATGTGGGCGGGGCGCAAGCATGGAGTAGAGGTCTTGCGTGATACAGGTGCTTCCCAGACTTTGATGAAAAACTTGACTGGCTACCCTATAAATGCGGCTCGGGTGGTGGTGGTGCAGGGTATTAATGCAACTCGGTCATACCCGCTGGTGCGGTTGGAGTTGGAGGTGGATGGTGTGGCACGTGAATTGGATGTTGGGATTGTGGAGAAACTGCCAGTGGAGGGCGTCGACCTTCTTCTCGGCAACGACTTTGCAATGCCCGCTTCTGAGGTTCTACCCTTAGTCGTTGCCGAGAGGCCGGCCGACGTGAGTAGGGAAGAGCGAGAGTGGGTCGAGCGGTGCCAGGCACAACCCATGGCGTGTGCTGTCACCCGAGCTCGGGCAGCTAAAGTGTCACAGCCTAGTCCTCCGTCTTCAGACCAGCAGAGGAACGATCAACAGGAGGAGGCTAAAGCTGGAGTTGGTTTTAAGAGTTTTGACTCGGCGGCTCTCCTGGGTGATTCAGTATTAGCACCATTACTTAGTTCTGGAGTAGCCCCTGGGCCTGTCATCGAGAGTGACGAGGCTGGGCATGACGAGTCTCCACGACAGCAACGTTATGAACATCGAGAGAGACAGAGGGAGCAGCTCAGTATCGGGGAGGGTCATGCATTGCTCCGGGAGCAGTTAGATCGCTTGGCACCCTCAGATATACGTCGGTTGCAGCTGGAGGACCCTGAGCTCCAAACGTGTGCTAATGGAGCTGTGGAGCTCGACGAGGACGGTGATGCACAGCCGGGAGATTTTTTTTATTTAGATGGCATCCTGTATCGGCGTTTTCAAGACCCTAACCGTAGCTGGAAGATGGGGTCCGGGGTAGTGGACCAGTTGATGGTGCCGCGGGAGTGCAGGGATAGCCTACTGAGTTTGGCGCATGACACACCGCTGGCAGGACATTTGGGGGTAAGAAAAACGGTGGCGGCTTTGGGGAAGTTGTTTTGGTGGCCGGGGATGAAGTCTCATGTGCAGTCCTGGATAAACTCATGTGATATTTGTCAACGGGTCGGGAAACCAAACCAAGTTATTCCTAAAGCTCCGTTGCACCCTATTCCTGTAATTGGGCCACCTTTTAGTAAGATTGTTGTTGACATGGTTGGTCCCCTCCCTCCCACAAAGGCTGGTAATAAATTTTTGTTAACCATCATGGATGTTGCCACTAGATACCCCGATGCATACCCCATGAAAAACGGCATGGCTAAGACGGTAGTCAGTAACTTGTTGTGGTACTTTTCAAGGTACGGGTACCCGGAGGAGATTCAGTCTGATCAGGGGTCCAATTTCACCTCCAATCTCTTTAAGCAAACAATGCAACAGCATGGAATACGGGCGGTGGTATCGTCAGCGTATCACCCTGAGAGCCAAGGGGTGCTTGAGCGGTGGCATGCCACCCTTAAAAGCATGCTCAGGTGTTATTGTGCTGATAACGGAAGAGATTGGGATCTTGGATTGCCGTATGTACTGTTTGCTGCTCGGGAAGTGCCTGGTGAGAGCCTGGGATTTAGTCCAAACGAGCTGATTTTTGGACACCGAGTCAGGGGCCCCCTTAATATGCTGCGGGAAATTTGGGAAGGAACTGTGCCGCCTTGTTCCTTGTTGAAGTATGTGTTTGAAAGCCGTGAGCGCATGCTTAAGAGTCTGGAGATGGCAGGTCGGAATTTAACAGGGTCACAAGCTTTAATGAAGGACAGGTATGATCGCAAAGTGAAGCTCCGGGAGTTCATTGTGGGACAGGAGGTGTTGATTTTGTTGCCTTTGGTTGGTAACCCCTTGTCGGCGAAGTATACTGGACCCTATAAAATTGTGGAGAAAATTTCGGACCTAGATTACCTTGTTGCCACTCCAGACAGGAGGAAGAAGAATCAGTTATGTCACGTGAACCTGATAAAAGAGTATGTGAGGCGCCCCTCTGAGCCTCTCACTGTCCCTGTGTTGGCTTGTTGCGGCCGTGGTGGAGAAGGAGAGGGGGACAGTCAAGCTTCAGAGGAGGATAGCTGGGATCACCATGTTTCAGCGGATCAGTGGGCGGGGAACTCGAGCCTAAGGGCTGACGAGGCTATAGCCCATTTGCCTGAGCCGCAATTTGAAGCTATCCGTCAGTTGCTCGGTTTATACCCCACTGTATTCGCTGAACATCCAGGCCTCACTACTCAGGCTATGCATGATGTTGACGTGGGGCACCATCTACCCTTTAAGTCAATCCCATACCGTGTGCCCCCCATAAAACTACCCGCTCTGAGGGATGAGTTGGAGTATATGCTCGGTAGAGGGTTGATAGAGAAAGGTACCGTTAAATGGACTTCCCCCGTAACACTGCAGCCTAAACCAGATGGCAAGGTACGCTTCTGTATTGATTTCCGTAGGCTAAACGGTTTGACTCCAACTAACCCATATCCTCTTCCTCGGGTTGATGATAGTGTTGATAAAATTGGTAATGCTCGGTTTTTGTCTAAAGTTGATTTAGTAAAAGGTTACTGGCAAGTACCTTTGTCCGAGCGCGCTAAAGAGGTATGTGGTTTTGTGGTGGACGGGAGTACTTACCGGTGTAATGTTATGCCCTACGGACTTAAGAATGCACCAGCAACGTTTCAGAACCTGATGAATGAAATTGTCAAGGACATTCCAAATTGCACCGTATACTTGGACGATGTAATCATTTATGATGACGACTTTGAGAGCCATTGTGAGCACCTGGAGACCTTGTTCCGGAAACTTAGTGAAGCAAGTCTGGTAGTAAATTTGGCAAAGTGTGACTTCGTAAAAGCCACTGTGCAGTACCTTGGGTTTGTAGTGGGAAGGGGACAGGTGTGCCCTCCTCAGAACAAGGTACAGGCTATCAATAAATTTCCGCACCCAACCACCAAGAAGCAGATCATGAGATTCTTGGGTATGATAGGCTACTACAGACGCTTTATAAAAGGTTACTCCACGGTGTTGGCACCTCTCACAGATTTGTTATCTAAAGACAAAAAGTTTTTGTGGGCGCCTGAGTGTGAAAAGGCTTTTAATTTAGTGAAGCATTTGCTGTGTACTCACCCGATACTCAGGGCCCCAGACTTTAACAGGCCTTTTCAGCTGGCAACAGATGCTAGTGGTGTAGGGGCTGGTGCCGTCTTGCTACAGACAGACAATGAAGGTGTGGAACACCCAGTAAGTTTCTTTTCTAAGAAGTTCAATGCTGCACAAAAGAACTATTCTACAATAGAAAAGGAATTACTGGCGATTGTGCTGTCACTCAGGCACTTCGAGGTGTATGTTCCAGCCTATGGCCCAGTCGTGGTTATCTACACTGATCATCACCCTTTGAGATTCCTAAATCAATTTCACAATCGCAATATGAGACTGACCCGGTGGTCATTGATGTTGCAGGAGTATAACCTGGACATCCGGCATATTGCGGGATGTGACAATGTGATTGCGGATTGTTTATCGAGGGTAGATGATCAGTCGTAGGCTATCACAGGTGTATGATCCCGAAGAGATTGACACACGGGTAGCCTCCTGCTTTGGTTTGAGTAGTATTTTGCGCTTGGTGCTTGTTGGCTCGCGGTTGTAGCCCAGCGTATTGGGTCGTAAAGCAGGATTGTTGAGCGTTTGGTATAGAAGAAAATAGGCTGCCCTTATAGTGCAGCCGGAAAAAAACATATTAAAATATAAAAATCATATAAAAACTCTTTCTTTTTGATATAGATAATTGTATAAGTTTGTCATAGCCTATAGTGTTTGAGTAGTCCACGAACTATCAAACGGCTGAGCTGCTGTAAGCTCGCTCTGGGAGCATGATATTATGTCTTTTACTATTGTTGGGAGGAGTTATGAAATGTGAATTTTTTTTTTATATAAGATGTGTTTTAGTGATAAACTCAGCGTTGTTTTAGTGCCATGCGGTCGCTGGGTGTGGGGGGTTTGATGGGGTTCTGTATATCAGATTTTAGCTCAGGGTTGAGCAAGTAAAATCTTGGGGGAGGTGTGACGCATGTCGAGTATGAGCATGCTGTACAGAACGCCCAGTCAGGCCCCACTCTCGCTAGGATCGTCAGGGCAGGAACTTTGGCTGTAGTCTGTGTAGAGTTTCCTAACTTAGTTTATGTGAGCCGTTGTACTATAAGTATTATAAATATGTATTTTGTTTTCATCTGAGTCAACGAGTTCTATTTTATATCATTAGTTATAAGTATTGTGTGTGGGACTTATATGTAATGATGAGAGGAGAGAGAGAGAGATATTACGTAACGGGGACCAGTGAGTGCGCCACGCGGGCAGATAGGCCTAATTCCCTCCTCCCTCCTCCCTTCCTCCCTTTCAGCGCGTGGGAAGTTCTTTGTCGATCCCAGATTGAGAGAGAATATGACGTCATGATTGCCAGTGGGCGGTCCTTAAGTAGTTTGAGATATGCCGCTAGAGGGCCGAGTATAAAAAGAGAGGTTCTTGCCACCATTTCTTCAGAACTCATCAGGCAAAGCGACTTCTCATATCCCTTGCAACTATCCATATTCTTCCGACTGATGTGAACTTTCTCTACTCTCTGAACAGCCTATCTTCTTCTCTTCTCGTCCCTGTTTAACCTCCATGACCCCTTTGGTGCAGATTTAGTCAGCCAAAGTATTATCGCTTGAGTTCTCACGAGATAAGTGCCTGTTAGATAGCCTATTTTTGGAAGGGTTAACTAGAATAGGATTGATTGATGTTTGTTGCACTCGTATATGCATTTCCCTGTGTGCGATTATTCATGTTCCTGTTTTCTGCTGGTTTAGGCAATGCTAGACTGGGATAGGGTTTCTGAGTTGTGATTTCCTATGAGTACTAGGTTGCGGTTGAACCAGTACAATTGCAACGGAGACGTGGAACGCCTAGGTGGTCTTTCTGACTGTGTACCGTGGGAGTTTAGCACTGTGTTGCGAGTGAGGGCTTTTGCCTGTGCCACCCAGCACTGTGCTATCTCATTTGCTTGACTTTGAGAGGATCGCCAGGAGAGAACCAGATACTAGTGATCTGGATCTCTCAAGAGAGCATCCCGTCAATTACCGTAATTTGGCCGCACAGTCTTAAGGACCTCGCTAGGCTACGAGCCGCTTGCTCAGCCATTGTCTCTTAACCTTAGATATCCCAGCTAGACTTTGCTCGACCAGCAGATACAGCATAGTATTGAAGCTTCTCCTTATGTATATTATTGTTTAAGCACTATTGATTTCATGTGTGGCACGCTTAGCTACTTCAGAGATTAGTGGCCCACGAGCACAATCTTAGTAGGCTATTGCTAGTGCATTGTCGGAGTACTTCTTCTTAATGTTTGCCATATCCTATTGCTTATTCTTATAATTCTTCTTATGTCAATTTAAAGCCTTTAATTACCAGTGAGTTATTCATTAAATTGCTGTTCAAAATCCGATACTTACTTCTTATGAGTATTCGAGAAGCATCTAACTTATCAGAAGATTCCTTGCTTGATGCTCGAGGACTATTGTTTAACGTAACGTAATAGTGCCGATCCGAAGTAGAGGGTGGAGGACTTCTTAAGTTCTTAGTTCAAGGGTGGATTACTTCGGCTTCGGCCAACACTATTCTTTAGTGTTGTAGTACTTTCTTCTTTGTTTGATTGTTGACCAGACTAGATAACTCCCGTCTAGTTATTAGTCTGTTGTGTGAAACGCTAGTACCGAGTTCTTGTATACCCCGTTATAGCAGATAGAACTCTGGAGGGTAGTGGCGTTTTTTGTTCGGCTGGCAGTACTCTGGGGTTGGGATCGTGTGTTTCCGTTGTGGCAGCGAGCCATACTCGAGTCCTGTGTAAGAGCCCTAGTGTACCCGAGTGCCCGGTCGTAACAAATGGCGACCTTGCTTAGGATTTTGTGAACAGTATAATTTTTTGCAGAGTTGTACAACATTTGTTTGTTCGTACTTTAGCGTACATATTGAAGAATATTTTTTTTTGTAAGGCAATTAGGAGAGCATTTAAGAGACTCCAGTTAATTTAGTAATTAGTGCTTGCATAAGGGAGTTTAACACTTTTGTCTCGAGAATTTTTTGGTGAACTTCAGTATGTCGGGCCCTAGTACTGACGAGGAGCGAGAGATGCTAAGTGAGGAGGTGCCGTTAGTAACTAGTGAGGAGGATGCTAGACTTTTTGTGAGTAAGCAGTACCACGTGACGGAGG
The DNA here is from genome assembly GCA_037953745.1 of Lithodes maja. Lineage (NCBI taxonomy): Eukaryota > Metazoa > Arthropoda > Malacostraca > Decapoda > Lithodidae > Lithodes > Lithodes maja. Next base: position 35,901 of record JBAKBP010015738.1, on the reverse strand, counting down.
AGAGGCTGACTGGGGTGAATGTTTATGGCTTGCACCTGATAGCCAAGGTTTTGGGTCTATCCAATGTAGGAGGGATGTCCAAGGGGGAGCTGATTTCCTGGGTGTTGCGTGGGCGACATGGGGTTTCGGAGGAGAGGGCGTTTGGGGGGGTTCCTCCCCAGATCCCCTCTCACTCGACTCCCACAGTGCCGTCCACTCAGTTGCCGGAGGTTAGCACTCTCCCACAGAGGGATGAGCATTGGAAGATTGGAGTGCCCTCGGGCGGTGCGTATGGTGGTTCCCCAGTTCTTGCCCCCCCTCCTTCAGTAGTGGCAGCTCCCTCTTCCGGCCTGTCTCCTGAGATGATATTTAAACTCGAGCTTGCTAAAATGGAGAATGAGTCTAGGAGGCATGAGAAGGAGATTGAGGCTGAGACTAGGAGGCATGAGACTGAGGCTAGGAAGCAGGAGAATGAGACTAGGAGGCATGAGATTGAGGTTAGGAGGCAAGAGGATGAGACCAGGAGGCATGAGGCTGAGCTTAGGTACGACTCAGAGAAATATTGTGCTCAAATAGATTTAGATAAGACTCGTGCAGAGTCGACAGGGATTCGGATGGGCCGTGAGGGCCAAGTAAGAGAACAGTCCTTGTCCCACTTAGTCAAATTGGTGCCGGCATTTAGTGAAACTGAAGTCACAGAATTTTTTAATCGTTTTGAGAAGAAGTGTAGGGAGCATAATTGGCCTGAAGAGAAGTGGGCAGCTCTAGTCTCCTCCAGACTTACGGGTAAGGGTCTGAAGGCTTATGATGCACTGCCTTTAGAGTCTTGCATTGACTACCCAGAATTGAAGAGAGCTGTCCTACGGGCATACGAGTTGCAACCAGAAACATATCGATTGAAGTTTCGGGGTGTTACAAAGACTAGGGAGGCGACCTTTCTTGAGCATGCCCGGGACTTAAAAGATGCACTTACAAACTGGACACGTTCTGAGAAAGCTGAGACGGCCGAACAGTTGACGGAGCTGTTTCTGCTCGAGCAGTTTTATAAGTGTACAGGTGCAGAAATGACTTTAACTATTAAAGAAAAGAATCCAAAAACTCTACAGGAGGCAGCTGAGATGGCTGACCTCCGGCTATCATTAATTCGTGGGTGCGGGTCTGCCCAGCGTAGTGAGGTAGGTAACAAGGGGCGTGACGCCCCACCCCCCCGAGTTAGTAATATATCTTATGCAAACAAGTACAAGAGTTATGATACCAAGACTGACCACAAGACTAGCACCGTCCCATTTAAGAAGGGGCCGGGCCCTTCCCAGTACCAAGGGAAGCCCAAAGGGGAGTTAGAGTGTTATCAATGTCATAAAAAGGGGCACTTTGCAAGAGTCTGTCCTAGCAAACCACCTACAGCAGCTGTGTCTTTGGCCTGCAACATTGGTGTGTCTCTGAAGCCTTCTGAGTTTGCCCGGGGCAGTTCGTCAGAGGCTGAGGCACAGCCAATGCAGAAGCACCTGGGAGGCTCGAACCCTGCTCAGGATGTTTTTTGCGACCATAGAGGACGGGGTTGCGTGATGTGGGCGGGGCGCAAGCATGGAGTAGAGGTCTTGCGTGATACAGGTGCTTCCCAGACTTTGATGAAAAACTTGACTGGCTACCCTATAAATGCGGCTCGGGTGGTGGTGGTGCAGGGTATTAATGCAACTCGGTCATACCCGCTGGTGCGGTTGGAGTTGGAGGTGGATGGTGTGGCACGTGAATTGGATGTTGGGATTGTGGAGAAACTGCCAGTGGAGGGCGTCGACCTTCTTCTCGGCAACGACTTTGCAATGCCCGCTTCTGAGGTTCTACCCTTAGTCGTTGCCGAGAGGCCGGCCGACGTGAGTAGGGAAGAGCGAGAGTGGGTCGAGCGGTGCCAGGCACAACCCATGGCGTGTGCTGTCACCCGAGCTCGGGCAGCTAAAGTGTCACCGCCTAGTCCTCCGTCTTCAGACCAGCAGAGGAACGATCAACAGGAGGAGGCTAAAGCTGGAGTTGGTTTTAAGAGTTTTGACTCGGCGGCTCTCCTGGGTGATTCAGTATTAGCACCATTACTTAGTTCTGGAGTAGCCCCTGGGCCTGTCATCGAGAGTGACGAGGCTGGGCATGACGAGTCTCCACGACAGCAACGTTATGAACATCGAGAGAGACAGAGGGAGCAGCTCAGTATCGGGGAGGGTCATGCATTGCTCCGGGAGCAGTTAGATCGCTTGGCACCCTCAGATATACGTCGGTTGCAGCTGGAGGACCCTGAGCTCCAAACGTGTGCTAATGGAGCTGTGGAGCTCGACGAGGACGGTGATGCACAGCCGGGAGATTTTTTTTATTTAGATGGCATCCTGTATCGGCGTTTTCAAGACCCTAACCGTAGCTGGAAGATGGGGTCCGGGGTAGTGGACCAGTTGATGGTGCCGCGGGAGTGCAGGGATAGCCTACTGAGTTTGGCGCATGACACACCGCTGGCAGGACATTTGGGGGTAAGAAAAACGGTGGCGGCTTTGGGGAAGTTGTTTTGGTGGCCGGGGATGAAGTCTCATGTGCAGTCCTGGATAAACTCATGTGATATTTGTCAACGGGTCGGGAAACCAAACCAAGTTATTCCTAAAGCTCCGTTGCACCCTATTCCTGTAATTGGGCCACCTTTTAGTAAGATTGTTGTTGACATGGTTGGTCCCCTCCCTCCCACAAAGGCTGGTAATAAATTTTTGTTAACCATCATGGATGTTGCCACTAGATACCCCGATGCATACCCCATGAAAAACGGCATGGCTAAGACGGTAGTCAGTAACTTGTTGTGGTACTTTTCAAGGTACGGGTACCCGGAGGAGATTCAGTCTGATCAGGGGTCCAATTTCACCTCCAATCTCTTTAAGCAAACAATGCAACAGCATGGAATACGGGCGGTGGTATCGTCAGCGTATCACCCTGAGAGCCAAGGGGTGCTTGAGCGGTGGCATGCCACCCTTAAAAGCATGCTCAGGTGTTATTGTGCTGATAACGGAAGAGATTGGGATCTTGGATTGCCGTATGTACTGTTTGCTGCTCGGGAAGTGCCTGGTGAGAGCCTGGGATTTAGTCCAAACGAGCTGATTTTTGGACACCGAGTCAGGGGCCCCCTTAATATGCTGCGGGAAATTTGGGAAGGAACTGTGCCGCCTTGTTCCTTGTTGAAGTATGTGTTTGAAAGCCGTGAGCGCATGCTTAAGAGTCTGGAGATGGCAGGTCGGAATTTAACAGGGTCACAAGCTTTAATGAAGGACAGGTATGATCGCAAAGTGAAGCTCCGGGAGTTCATTGTGGGACAGGAGGTGTTGATTTTGTTGCCTTTGGTGGGTAACCCCTTGTCGGCGAAGTATACTGGACCCTATAAAATTGTGGAGAAAATTTCGGACCTAGATTACCTTGTTGCCACTCCAGACAGGAGGAAGAAGAATCAGTTATGTCACGTGAACCTGATAAAAGAGTATGTGAGGCGCCCCTCTGAGCCTCTCACTGTCCCTGTGTTGGCTTGTTGCGGCCGTGGTGGAGAAGGAGAGGGGGACAGTCAAGCTTCAGAGGAGGATAGCTGGGATCACCATGTTTCAGCGGATCAGTGGGCGGGGAACTCGAGCCTAAGGGCTGACGAGGCTATAGCCCATTTGCCTGAGCCGCAATTTGAAGCTATCCGTCAGTTGCTCGGTTTATACCCCACTGTATTCGCTGAACATCCAGGCCTCACTACTCAGGCTATGCATGATGTTGACGTGGGGCACCATCTACCCTTTAAGTCAATCCCATACCGTGTGCCCCCCATAAAACTACCCGCTCTGAGGGATGAGTTGGAGTATATGCTCGGTAGAGGGTTGATAGAGAAAGGTACCGTTAAATGGACTTCCCCCGTAACACTGCAGCCTAAGCCAGATGGCAAGGTACGCTTCTGTATTGATTTCCGTAGGCTAAACGGTTTGACTCCAACTAACCCATATCCTCTTCCTCGGGTTGATGATAGTGTTGATAAAATTGGTAATGCTCGGTTTTTGTCTAAAGTAGATTTAGTAAAAGGTTACTGGCAAGTACCTTTGTCCGAGCGTGCTAAAGAGGTATGTGGTTTTGTGGTGGACGGGAGTACTTACCGGTGTAATGTTATGCCCTACGGACTTAAGAATGCACCAGCAACGTTTCAGAACCTGATGAATGAAATTGTCAAGGACATTCCAAATTGCACCGTATACTTGGACGATGTAATCATTTATGATGACGACTTTGAGAGCCATTGTGAGCACCTGGAGACCTTGTTCCGGAAACTTAGTGAAGCAAGTCTGGTAGTAAATTTGGCAAAGTGTGACTTCGTAAAAGCCACTGTGCAGTACCTTGGGTTTGTAGTGGGAAGGGGACAGGTGTGCCCTCCTCAGAACAAGGTACAGGCTATCAATAAATTTCCGCACCCAACCACCAAGAAGCAGATCATGAGATTCTTGGGTATGATAGGCTACTACAGACGCTTTATAAAAGGTTACTCTACGGTGTTGGCACCTCTCACAGATTTGTTATCTAAAGACAAAAAGTTTTTGTGGGCGCCTGAGTGTGAAAAGGCTTTTAATTTAGTGAAGCATTTGCTGTGTACTCACCCGATACTCAGGGCCCCAGACTTTAACAGGCCTTTTCAGCTGGCAACAGATGCTAGTGGTGTAGGGGCTGGTGCCGTCTTGCTACAGACAGACAATGAAGGTGTGGAACACCCAGTAAGTTTCTTTTCTAAGAAGTTCAATGCTGCACAAAAGAACTATTCTACAATAGAAAAGGAATTACTGGCGATTGTGCTGTCACTCAGGCACTTCGAGGTGTATGTTCCAGCCTATGGCCCAGTCGTGGTTATCTACACTGATCATCACCCTTTGAGATTCCTAAAAATCAATTTCACAATCGCAATATGAGACTGACCCGGTGGTCATTGATGTTGCAGGAGTATAACCTGGACATCCGGCATATTGCGGGATGTGACAATGTGATTGCGGATTGTTTATCGAGGGTAGATGATCAGTCGTAGGCTATCACAGGTGTATGATCCCGAAGAGATTGACACACGGGTAGCCTCCTGCTTTGGTTTGAGTAGTATTTTGCGCTTGGTGCTTGTTGGCTCGCGGTTGTAGCCCAGCGTATTGGGTCGTAAAGCAGGATTGTTGAGCGTTTGGTATAGAAGAAAATAGGCTGCCCTTATAGTGCAGCCGCAAAAAAACATATTAAAATATAAAAATCATATAAAAACTCTTTCTTTTTGATATAGATAATTGTATAAGTTTGTCATAGCCTATAGTGTTTGAGTAGTCCACGAACTATCAAACGGCTGAGCTGCTGTAAGCTCGCTCTGGGAGCATGATATTATGTCTTTTACTATTGTTGGGAGGAGTTATGAAATGTGAATTTTTTTTTTATATAAGATGTGTTTTAGTGATAAACTCAGCGTTGTTTTAGTGCCATGCGGTCGCTGGGTGTGGGGGGGTTTGATGGGGTTCTGTATATCAGATTTTAGCTCAGGGTTGAGCAAGTAAAATCTTGGGGGAGGTGTGACGCATGTCGAGTATGAGCATGCTGTACAGAACGCCCAGTCAGGCCCCACTCTCGCTAGGATCGTCAGGGCAGGAACTTTGGCTGTAGTCTGTGTAGAGTTTCCTAACTTAGTTTATGTGAGCCGTTGTACTATAAGTATTATAAATATGTATTTTGTTTTCATCTGAGTCAACGAGTTCTATTTTATATCATTAGTTATAAGTATTGTGTGTGGGACTTATATGTAATGATGAGAGGAGAGAGAGAGAGATATTACGTAACGGGGACCAGTGAGTGCGCCACGCGGGCAGATAGGCCTAATTCCCTCCTCCCTCCTCCCTTCCTCCCTTTCAGCGCGTGGGAAGTTCTTTGTCGATCCCAGATTGAGAGAGAATATGACGTCATGATTGCCAGTGGGCGGTCCTTAAGTAGTTTGAGATATGCCGCTAGAGGGCCGAGTATAAAAAGAGAGGTTCTTGCCACCATTTCTTCAGAACTCATCAGGCAAAGCGACTTCTCATATCCCTTGCAACTATCCATATTCTTCCGACTGATGTGAACTTTCTCTACTCTCTGAACAGCCTATCTTCTTCTCTTCTCGTCCCTGTTTAACCTCCATGACCCCTTTGGTGCAGATTTAGTCAGCCAAAGTATTATCGCTTGAGTTCTCACGAGATAAGTGCCTGTTAGATAGCCTATTTTTGGAAGGGTTAACTAGAATAGGATTGATTGATGTTTGTTGCACTCGTATATGCATTTCCCTGTGTGCGATTATTCATGTTCCTGTTTTCTGCTGGTTTAGGCAATGCTAGACTGGGATAGGGTTTCTGAGTTGTGATTTCCTATGAGTACTAGGTTGCGGTTGAACCAGTACAATTGCAACGGAGACGTGGAACGCCTAGGTGGTCTTTCTGACTGTGTACCGTGGGAGTTTAGCACTGTGTTGCGAGTGAGGGCTTTTGCCTGTGCCACCCAGCACTGTGCTATCTCATTTGCTTGACTTTGAGAGGATCGCCAGGAGAGAACCAGATACTAGTGATCTGGATCTCTCAAGAGAGCATCCCGTCAATTACCGTAATTTGGCCGCACAGTCTTAAGGACCTCGCTAGGCTACGAGCCGCTTGCTCAGCCATTGTCTCTTAACCTTAGATATCCCAGCTAGACTTTGCTCGACCAGCAGATACAGCAGAGTATTGAAGCTTCTCCTTATGTATATTATTGTTTAAGCACTATTGATTTCATGTGTGGCACGCTTAGCTACTTCAGAGATTAGTGGCCCACGAGCACAATCTTAGTAGGCTATTGCTAGTGCATTGTCGGAGTACTTCTTCTTAATGTTTGCCATATCCTATTGCTTATTCTTATAATTCTTCTTATGTCAATTTAAAGCCTTTAATTACCAGTGAGTTATTCATTAAATTGCTGTTCAAAATCCGATACTTACTTCTTATGAGTATTCGAGAAGCATCTAACTTATCAGAAGATTCCTTGCTTGATGCTCGAGGACTATTGTTTAACGTAACGTAATAGTGCCGATCCGAAGTAGAGGGTGGAGGACTTCTTAAGTTCTTAGTTCAAGGGTGGATTACTTCGGCTTCGGCCAACACTATTCTTTAGTGTTGTAGTACTTTCTTCTTTGTTTGATTGTTGACCAGACTAGATAACTCCCGTCTAGTTATTAGTCTGTTGTGTGAAACGCTAGTACCGAGTTCTTGTATACCCCGTTATAGCAGATAGAACTCTGGAGGGTAGTGGCGTTTTTTGTTCGGCTGGCAGTACTCTGGGGTTGGGATCGTGTGTTTCCGTTGTGGCAGCGAGCCATACTCGAGTCCTGTGTAAGAGCCCTAGTGTACCCGAGTGCCCGGTCGTAACACAAGATACACAGAGGGCCTCTGAGTCGGACGGATCTTAAATTGAGTGGTCAATCCTGTAAGTCCTTCACTAAACTGGCTCGGGTTGTCCCTCTCACAGGGAATAGGTCCGCTTGGGGGCATTCTGTGTATGGCCACCCTCGTAAGGGGAGTAAGGCGTCCGGCAATAGATAGATAGAAGAAAGTACATTTAACGTTACGTTAATTAATACAACTAATTACCCCTGCATGAAAGAAGGTGAAAGCAAACAGTCCTCAAAACATCGTACAGGTAGACAAGATGCGGGTCTCTAAACTGCATGCAGCTACTGTAGGATCTGATGCTTAGCAAAGAAAGTATGTTACGGATTTAGAGAACTCTTAACTCATAAGCAGGAATCAATACTAGTGATAGGACCTACAGTGTATAATGGCATAGGTATAATTAAATAAAGGTAGCAACTCGCAACATAACCACATACAGGTGTGCTTCTCACTCTTAGTCAGGCAAGCCTGCTCGGACAGAGTCTCTAAGCCACACCCTGACTCACAATACTCACAAAAACGGTAATCTGTGGCACAATAACAAGCATACAGAAATAATAAACCCCTAGCTGTTAATCTGCCAGGTGGCAGAGGTCTAGCTGGAAGGATATAGGCTTCGGATACCCGGGCTGAGCCACTTGCTCTAGCCTAGGGACGTTCCCAGGTCTGTGTGCCAAATTATTTTAATTGAAAGGGTGCTCTCTTGAGAGACTCAGATCGCAAGTATCTGACTCTCTCCTGGCGACCCTTAAACAAAAGCAAGACGTGCTACCGCAGTGCTGAGTGGACTAGGCAAGGGCCCTCACACAACACAATGCTAGACACACAGGGACACAGACAAGAAAATGCCCCCAGACTCCCACGGGTATCCTAGTAAAGTCGTGCGGGTCCACGGGACTCGCACCACCAGACTTTACTTAAAGGATCGCAAAAAGCCTCCCCCTCCAGTCTAGCCCCTGCTAACCTGACACAAGAACACACTAGCAAGCATGAAACCACCAAATATGAGACCACAAAAAAGCTTCCTAGGTCTCATTAACAATTACATCCCTGCATAAGGCCCAAAATCCTATCTAGTTATCTGAGAGCTCGTCGTTAATACAATAATAGATATAAGGTCTATCAAGGGGGATGGGATAATTAAATAGATTGGTGAAGTAGTGGAAAGAAGGTATACAAAGTAAGAGAGAACGTTTCTAAGTGGGGTTGAGAGGGATAGATATCAAGGGGGTCCGAAGGGTACGACAATGAGGTGAGCTCTGAGTCTTGAATCTGTCTGGACCCCACCCTAGGCATGCAGAATACATCCCAGGCTTGGCAACACTCAACACCGTTGCCTGGTCAAAATCCTCTACCCCGTGTGTGAGTCGAAACTAAGCATAACGTTGCAATCAAATGCATGTGGCAGCGCTTCAGGCTCGTCCCAAGCTGGACTCTCCGCGCGAAGCAACGTCCCAAGCCGGTCTCTCTCTCCCGCTCGTCTCTTCCTGCCCTCACTAGACTTACATCTTATATATTATAATGAAACAATCAACTATCGAGAATAAAATATACTAAGATGCGTTGGTTAAGAATAAGGGCAGCTACAAGCTGTGAAACAACATAAGAATATCCCAGACATTAGTTACATTGTCGTAGGATATATACTAAGGGAAAGCCTGCCGGCCGGCTCCCACCAGCCGGTTTCTAAACGGCTGGGCAGCCGACGCGCGCGTATGCCCGCACGTGGCTACTATGCAGAAGCGTCACAAAATGACCTAGAGCTGTTAGTTCAGTGGCCGTATCCTGGATCGTTTCGGAGATCAGGCCAACATTCTTGACTTGTTTCTAACTTCTAACCCTTCTTCTTATATTGTCAATCTTTACTCTCCTTAGGGCTCCTCTGACCATAAACTTATCTCTGTCACCTGTCCTATCTCTCCAGTACGGCTGCCCGATCCTCCCAGCCGGCGGCGCTTGTGGCACTTTGGCGCTGCCATTCTGAGAAGCTCTCCGGCAGTACTTCTTTGATTTTCCATGGAATGATTTTTGCTTCCGTGGTCAGGGACCCTCAGAGAGTGCTGAACGCATTACTGAGGCAATCCTGCCGGGCATGGAGGCATACATTCCATCTTCTTTCTCTCAGACTAATGCAAAAAAATCTTGGTTTACTCACGCTTGTTCTACTGCTGTCCGCAATAAGAAGGAAGCATTCAAACGGTACCAACGCCTTAAGACTCAAGAATCACATTCTTCCTATGTTTCTGCCCGGAATCAAGACAAATCTGTTCTACGACTTGCCAAACACTCTTGCATCAATAATAAAATTGCACTGAACTATCCAACTCTAGCTCTTCCCAAGTTTTCTGGCATCTAGTCAAAAACCTCTCCAACAATTTTTCTTCTTCATCTTTCCCTCCTCTTTTCCACTCTGATGGCACAACCATTTACTTCTTCCTCTGACAAAGCTGAACTCTTCGCTCAAACTTTCGCTAGAAACTCAACCTTGGATGATTCCGGTGCTATTCCTCCATCTGCATCCCCCTCTCTCCTACTTATGCCTAATATCCTAATCTCTTCTAAAGATGTACTTTCTACCCTCTCTGGGCTTGATACTAAGAAGGCGTATGGTCCAGATGGTATTCCTCCTGTTGTACTCAAAAACTGTGCTTCTGTGCTGACTCCCTGCCTCGGCAAACTCTTTCGTCTCTGTCTGTCCTCTAACGTCTTCCATTCTTGCTGGAAGTTTGCTCTCATTCAACCTGTCCCAAAGAAGGGTAATCACTCTCAACCTTCCAACTATCGTCCAACAATTGCTCTCATCTCTTGTTTCTCTAAAGTTATTTAAGCTATTCTTACTTCCAAATTTCTTAAGCATTTATCTTCTCATAATCTACTATCAGATTGCCAGTATAGCTTCCTTAAGGGTCGCTCTACTGGTGATCTTCTTTCATATCTTACTTACTCTTGGTCATCCTCCTTTCGGGACTTCGGTGAGACCTTTCCTATTGCGTTAGACATATTGAAGACCTTCGATAGAGTCTGGCACAAATCTTTAATTTCTAAACTACCCTCCTTCGGTTTCTATCCCTCCATCTGTGCCTTTGTCTCTAATTTCCTTTCCGGTCGTTCCATAGCTGCGGTTGTGGACAGCCATCGTTCATTTCCTCATCCTATCAACTCCGGTGTTCCTCATGGATCTGTCCTATCTCCTATTCTCTTTTTAATTATCATAAATGATCTTCTCAACTGTACCTCCAGTCCCATCCATTCATATGCAGACGACTTTACCCTATACTATTCAATGAAGTTTCCCAGAACTTCCCAGCCAGAAATCCCTCAAAAGCAAACATAATGAAGCCATAGTACACTTATCTTCTGATCTAACTACCATCTCCAATTGGGGCAGAGAAAACCTTGTTACCTTTAATGCTTCTAAAACACAATTTCTCCATTTATCTACCCGCCGTGAACTCCCAGCGTACTTTTCCTTATTTGTAACACTACAAAAATAAACCCTTCATATTTTGTCAGTATTATGGCTGCTTCCCAGAAGCTGGGTGTGGTGAACCACCTCAATGGGTTATTTACCCCTGCTCAGCTTCTTGCTCTGTACAGGGACACAGTGCATCCTTGTATTGAGTATTGTTCACATGTGTGGGGAGGATCATTAACTCCCGTCCATTCACCGACTCTCTGCAATCTCTCTCTCTTCGCCGCAATGTTGCATCTATCTCGCTATTCTATTGCTACTACAATAATCAGTGTTCCTCAGAGCTCTCTCAGTGCATACCACCTACTCTACGTAGGGTACATAGTACCCGTCTTGCAACACAATCCCACCCCTACTCTGTACAACTCTCCAACTCAAGAGTGAAACGTTACTCCAAATAATTTTTCTATTCAATAGCTGAGCTCTGGAACTCTCTCCCTGTAACCATCCTTCCCTCATCCTATGACTTAAATTGCTTCAAACTCTGTGTGTCCAGACATTTTGGCTCGAACATTCCTTGATTTTGGCCCTGCCACTCTTTTAACTCTGGGGGAGGCACTCTTCACAGGCAGTTTTGCCGTTTCGTCTCCCTCTTCCACATAGAAACAAAGCAAAACAGACAAAAGCAGTAATATTATATAATGCGTTCCTACATTGAGTTATTGTATTATAGGTTAAGTAAGATTATATTATTCTGCAGAATGATATTATATATTGGGTTGCTATATTAGGCAATGTTTTATAATGTTAGGTTAGATTACGTTAGGACTTCATATTAACATTGGTGTAGTTTGACCTAATTGAGTTTGCACTGGATGAGATCTACTGACTGCACTGATTGACAGACAGCTATTTAATTTGCTCAGATATATTCACACTAAATATGAATTAAAGATTAACAAATTTCTTGCTCATGATTGGCAAATATTTAGTTTACAGGTTGTGAACGTCCAACCACCAATGCTTGATCCGCCAATTAACCTGACAAGCGCGAAATAGACCTAGGGGCTAGGGTAGTTATTTGTGCATTTCTAGCCTTGGATTCTGACAGAATTAGTTATATTTACAATATAGAGCATTATTTGTTTTCGGTATGCTTTTATTTTACATATATGATGTATATATGAACCTTCAAGAGTGCTAAAATAAGTGGGAAAAGCATTTGGGTGGTGAAAAACGAAGATATTGGCCACCCGGTCATAATCTCAGGCGAGCGGGGCGGTGTGGGCCTGTGTCTGGGTGTTGCATAACGATCTTTTCTGCAACCCACTTGTGCTACATTATCGCGGGAGAGAAAAATAACCGATAAATGATGATAATAAGAGGAAAAATAGGTGATAATTGAGGAGGGGAGGGAGGGGGGAATAAGGTGGGGAAGGAGGGGAGGGGGGTGGGTGAGATTTACATGGATGAGTACTGGAGGGGAATTATCTCACCTAGAGACAAATTCCTTTGTTTTGATAGGCCTTTTTTTTTATGGAAGTCTTTTTTTATGGTCTTGCTTCCGTGAGGCCTATCGCGTTCCCTATAGGAAGCCTTCCGTGAGGCCTATCGCGCTTGCCGGGTTAATGAAGATCCTATCTCCCTTGCCGAGGTAAGGGAGGTTGTGGCTAAGCTGAAGGGTAGGAGGGCTCCTTGTATTTGTGGCATTCCTGGAGAAATGAAAGCTGTGGGTGAGTTCATGGGTTACATGGAGTCCCGACTGGAGTATGGTAGACGGGTATAATTCCTCTTGCCTGGAATAGGGGTCTGATCACCCCTGTGGGCCCTGTCTGGAAATGGAAAGGGGACCAACGAGACTGCAATAACTATCGTGGTATAACACGCACATATTCTACTGATGCAAATCCGAGGCCACCTGTGCAATCTGGATTTACGCTCAAGAATGCAACAATTCACCAGATTCTGACGCTCCGGGTTCTCATGGAGTTTCATAAAGGGCTGCTTGCAGATTACGTTGATCTCAAGATGGCATTTGACTAGGAGCATCGAACGACACTATGGAAGCTACTACTGCTACAAATGATTCCCGCGGCGATTATTAACCTGGTTTCTGGACTTTATACACGAACAGAGAGTTCTCTCAAGTCTAGTGGGGGAGCATCCTTTTTCTTCCCTTTGAATTCGTGTGAGACAGGGGTGTGTTCTAGTATCTACACTTTTCAACACTTGCATTGACAAGTTACTGGGCCGGACAGTCCGGCAGAGTCGCTGCGGTGCAGATACCGGTAATTTCAAGATCACAGATCTTTAATTGCAGACGACGCAGTCTTCCTACTTGAGACGTTGGATGTTCTCAGATTGGCCTTGAGGCACTACACAAAGAGTATGAGCCGTTAGGGTTTATAGGTTTCTTGGACAAAGACCAAAGTCCAAGGATTTAGTGACTTATTGGATGACACAGTTCAAACTGTTTGTGCATGTGTCACTGAGGACTTAGAGATCTTGGATAGATTTACTTATCTTGGTAGCGTGATCCATAATAAGAGTGAGTTGGGCTATATTGTTAATCATTGCATTGGCTTAGCATATTGGGTTATGGATTCACTCAACAAAAGAATATGGTATTATCGATACCTGTGCAGAAGGACGAAGCTGCAACTCTTTAAGACACTGGTGCTTCCTGTCTTATTATAAGGATTTGAGACATGGACACTTAACTTAACACTGAGTTGAAGAGACGTATCAACTCCTTTGGTGCTAAAAGTCTTGGCAGGATCATGGGCTATCACTGGTATAATTATGTCTCTAACCTGCGACTATTATGTGAAACTAATTCAAGATATATTAGTTGAATGGTCAGTGAAAGCCAACTTTGTCTAAATGGGCCTGTGGTGCACCTACCTGAATCAAACCCTGAGTGGAGGAGGCTTAGGCGAAGACCACGGAACTCATGGCTAAGGCAAATCGGCCAATCACGCGGTGTAATACTTGATATGGTCCAGACAGATGCCTTATGTCTCGCTCGGGTGGATCCCGGGAGTTGAGTCAGAGAGTGAGTGCAGCTAAGTACTGTCATAGCGTACACCGCCATTGTTTGATCGATTGATTGTATTGGCGTTCTTATTTTACAATTTTGAAATATGTGAAACCTATTTCACTCTTATATTAGCCTGTAGTATGTAAAAACATCCTATAAATCTATATATCTATCTATCTATATGCTCAGGCCCGATCCCCACTTTTCCTATTTTAATTTTTATTTTCTATTTAATTCTATTATATTATTATTTGTTATTTTTTTTTTTTTATTGGGGGTGGCCGCCTCAAGACAGAGCAAAAACAGGGAAAGCACAAAACACAACATAAAACAACGAACAAACACAGACAAAACACAAATTTGTACACATCTAGGTCACCCAGGAGAAGACCCAGAGACCAGGGTCACCAAGGTCGCTCCATCTCTCCGCCGGCCCTCGACCACCCGGAGAGGTTCCGATCTCGGCAGGCAGACATGCAGCGGAGCCGAAGCCACAAGCCCGGCCACCACACTTCCAGGCGCACCCTTCATATTAATCGTCTCCCCGGGCCAGGCGCCTGATGGACTATTATCTAGTCCAACTTGCGCCCGACCCCTTCTCCCAAATGACCACGTGTTCACTCAACTATTCACAAGCATTCTCCATTCATTCCGGTTTATTACCACTTCCTTTGCTTGATCTATAGTCATTCCTCTATCATCCAAAGCTTGTCTTACACAGTCTCTCCATCTCTTCCTGCCCTTCTATCTCCTCTTGTATGTGACTCACATATTCTCTTTGTAAGCCTTTCATCTCCCATTCGTTCAACATTACATGATCATACCATATCAGCACCCTTCTGTCCACTCTGGCTGACAAATGTTATAAATACATTGTAAAAATATATCCATTGTGTAAGTACATTATATCAGCAAATGTAGACGTCATTGGCCTTTTATAGTTTGATTTGTAACAACGAGAACATGATAAACTTATCCAATAATATTACTATAATATGTGCTATATAAACGTTCCTATTTAACATCTTCCTATTATCTACCAAATACTAAATTATGTATTCACAACTTATAGTAGGTAGAATTTATTGGGCAAGCAGCTTGTCTTTGTGATACTTACAAATAATATATGTTCATAAGTTAAAAAAGTACTGCGTGATAACGTATTATTTATTAGTGGCCCTTCCATCATTGACAATGCGCCTTACTAAAGTATGGCCTATCTTTGAACTCAATGGCTCGCCGTTCAAACGACCCGCCTAGGAGAGAAACATCAAGATTGCCAATCGTAGTTAGCAAAACGCTTTAAAATATAACAAAACCACTCACGGATTCGTCCTTATGATGTGGGTACCACTACTAGAAAAAAAACAGTAATTTTTTTTTTTTAGAGCATTAAACATGATCCAGCATAATGCGTTTCTCAGGCGTCTGCTGTTTATTCTGCGCGTCAACCAGCTCTTATCTGGGCGCATATGTCCTTCTTCTAGGCACCATTGGGGCCAGGCGTGTTCGGAGGTGTGCCCAGCCTCGCTTCATTCTTCTCCTGCCTCATACTTGTGAGTCTTTTCTCATATGTACATGCTGTATGCTGAGGTCAGGGTAGCTTATAGATTAGCTAGGCTGTGTACACCTTTCCCACTCGCCTTAGGAGACTGTTTTCTGGGTGTTTGGCAAGGTTTTGTCAGGAGTCCTTGTTGTGATAAGGCAAGGCTCCCACGTGTGTGTTTTGTTTCCTCTAGGTTTATTCTATTTTAGCTCTTATAGACATGAGGCTTCTTTTAGAAGATCCGGAGCCCGTTTTTCGGCAACCTATTCGGATGGGTTCAGTAGTATTTTCTTCTCTTCGAGAGGAACATGTGCATTTCAAGTTGTCTCACTTAGTGAGGGCTTGGCTCTTGTTTATTACGCTTTTCAGCCTACGTTCCTGTTTCTATGTGATGGGTGTGGGAGTGCTATGCTGGGCTTCAGGTTTGTGCTTTTTGAGTGTTCTGCCACCTGCCCCCATCTAGTTGGCCTCCTGTAGGTTTTTTAGTTATGGCTAGGATGTGTTATTGATTATTGATTTATTAATGTATAACTATGCCATAATGTGTGCACGTTGTGAAATCTAGTGGCTAGGAAGGTTGAGCTCTTCCGGCGGGATTTGTTAAGTGAGACTTGTGACAACGTGTCTCTAGTCACTTCACTGCAGTTTCTCCGCCGGGAAATTTCCAGAAGTGTCTAGAGCTATGTTGATTTTGAGTAGTCTTTGTTTGGCACAAGAGAGATCGAAATATTTCTGTATAGTTTTGATGGCGAAATTTTACTTCACTTTTTGTATTGGGATCCCCGGCTTGGCCGTCGCCCACAGGACATTTCCGCTTCAAGGTCTAGCAGAAAACGTTCGTAGTTTAGGGCTACTAAGAACGCATATCTGGTTTAAAAGTGAGGAGCCACTTCTGCCGGGTATAGGCTGAGCCGAATACGAACTCACCTCTTCCTATCTTGAGCATCTCAGTAAACTGTGTAGCTAATTTCTGGCGATGGTCGGCGGGATATAGGGACGCCGAAAACTAAGTTCTTGATTAGATGGGATTAGGTCAGTGTTGGTCACTTTGGTAAGAAGTAATTACCCACGTAACATCTGGAATAATACATAATACTCAAGTAACATCTGCTATGATACTATAACGGAAAAGGAACTAAGATTGTCTAGTGTTAGTTCAGTTCTTTTTTCTCTTTAACTTTTATTATAAATTTAGCTTTTCCAGCCTAGCATGTCCCTATGAGCATTGATTCTTGAATTTTTCAACCCTCAGGTGCGGTAGCCACCAGGGACGCCTAGGAGGATTTGCAACCTCCCGGCGGGAGGGTGTGATGGATTTCAGTGGGTACACCTTTTGTACCGGCCCTAACTGTGCTAACCTTTCTGTCATCGGACACAAACAGTGCATGAGATGTGTGACCTGTTTTGACAGGTCCAGGGGTCGGTGGTTCTCGAAAACATGTCCACAGTGCGCAGTGTTACTTAATTGCTTCCTCACTCACTCTGACAGCAAGTGTAAGATAATTTTGCTGACCATTAAATCCATTATCGTTCTGTACTGTAAGAATATAGCCCATACATCTCTACAATTGGATGATCCCTTATTAGACGATTTGTTAAAAACAGTGCCTTCTTCATACGTAACCAGTGGTTCTAAAGTGAAAAAGACTGTACTGAAAGTTTCGGATGACTCTAGCGGTCGCGATGCTCCCTCACGCCTCTCCAAGAGACCCAGGACCTCAGACGGGCCTGTGCCGGGGTCGTCTGCTTCGACCTCCCGGCGAGCCAGGTCTCGTTCACCTCTGGAGAAACCCAGGTCTTCCTCGCCTCTTCAGCTACAAGAGGCGAAAAAGCACCGTTCTGACTTCGCTTCCTGCCTAGCGAAAGGTGATGACAAGTCTAAGGACATGAAGAAATCCTCGAAGCGGTTGTCCACAAAGAAGTCCTCAAAGTCTAAGACCTCAGCTACGCCAGATTGTGTACCTTCTTCTTCCCGCCGGGATCTCTCTCAAGACACGGATGCCAGTGTTATAGGCCCTACACCTCAGTTTACGATCCCCCGACGGGTGGCACTACCAGAGCATCGCGTTATTCCGGTACTTGGGGTATATCGCTGTAGAAGTGTCCCTTCTAGCAGATAAGCTGATGACATCTCCCATACCTCCGAGCAGTTTGAAGATTCTATTGCTGAATCTATGGAAACCTCCTCCATACCTGATCTCTACTTGGACGAGAAAGTTCTGCCCGGTGTTCCTGTATCGCAAACAAGTACACATGACACTGCTGCCCAGACTGGCGAGTATCGGTCGGAGGCTTTATAATTTACCAGCCCCCCCCCAGCCCAGGCACCGGGTGTCACACCTCTGCAACAATACTTCGCAGACCTGGAGGAGATCCCGTCTGGCCAAGGGCAGTCTCCTTCACCATCTGGAACGCAGGGCTCGAAAGTTTGTCGCCCTGCATCAGCGTCTGACCAGCAAGGTGGAATCGTAGTGACAAATGAACAGTTTCAGGACTGCCTGGAGTTTCTCAAGTCAGTGAAGGAGGAAAGACAAATTAAGGTGCCAACACCTGTAGCCCCGTCGGTGCGACCTCTAGGGCGTGTGCAAGTTCTCCCTCAGGTTGATATTAAATCTAACCCCCCTGTAACTGTCAATCCGGCGGATTCTTCACTAGTTGCCGTTTCTCTTTTACTTTCAAATTTAAATATCTTAGCGGATTTGATTCCACCTCCCCTTGATCGTTCAGTGCTTTCTAAGAAGGGGTCTATGCCCCTCTTATATGGCCCTGATACTTCCTGGACAGTCATTAAGCCCACTCGTCCTGAGGTCGCGCAGCCGACAGTCGCAGGTGAGACTCCTGTGCCGGACCATTGGTTTATGGAAATGAGAGAGGCCAAGAAACTACAGGCCAAGAACCAAGCCGTCGATGTGTTAGATGTTTTTATCAAAGCTATCCCGAGTTTGTATAGTCCTGAGTACTTTGTCTACTCACAGTCCCCGGCTCTCCCTCCAGTATCCTCTGTGAAACTTTTCTCTGATTGGTCAAAATCTGATGGTTTGAACGATGTTAAACTTTTGCAGGGTATGACCCCCGAACTAAACACTATCCCGCAGAGGAACAATTCAGGTATTCCGGTCATTCACATTGACGGTGGGGAGTCTGGGCCGTGGGCTGTGTGGGGACAAGAGGCCCAGCTGTTTGCCAGCACAATTACGATCAAAAGCAGTCATCAGCTTCCGCCGGAGAACAATCATTGGTTCTCTATGCCAGTTGGTCAGGTGACAGGAATACTGCAAAACATGCTTGACTTTTTGAGTGCTCCTAAATTTTTGCTATGCCAACTAGCAGACCCTTTTTGTTCTCCTACCCAGCTGTAAATCGATAAAGATTATAAGATGAGGCAGAAAGCCAGGAGGCTTTTATCACAGTACCTACTCAGCCATCTGCGGCTTCATTAGCCAGGACGACTGAGTCGGTGACTGATACTAGCAATCATAAGGCTCTATCTCTCACCAGGCGCCTCATACTTCAAATTTCTATTCAGTCCCTTAGGGACTTCTGCATTGCTATTTTTTCTAAATAGACGTAGATCTCTAGTCTCATGTGATTCTCGGCTTGGACAACTTCCCTACTCAAATAAAAAGCTATACTAAGTATGAACAATCCATATGTGTAACACAGTGCTTAAATTGTGGTGTTACTCCCATTAATCTGAGAACGCGGCGCCATTGGTACTTCAAATCCTCCCGCCAAGCGAGGATATTTTGGTTCATTCCCCCCTAAAATCGTAATTTTACTATAAATATCGTTATTACTTATTCATATGTGCCTATTTTACATTTCATATGAAGATATTAACATGTAGCTGCAATAAAACCAGTGGGAATAATATTTGGGGGGTGAAAAAGACAAATTATTGCCGACCCTCCAGTCATGAGGTGAGAGGCGAACAAGACGTATATCCTCACTCTTCGAGGCCTGAAGGCACCCTGATGTCTCTGTCTCGCTTTCTTTCTCTTCCCACGATCTTTATATGCGTACGAGACGACATTGGAACTGGGTTGGAGATATTGGCGCGATAAATATATCGATAAACAAGGGAATAAGAGGAAAAATAGGTGATAATTGAATGGGGGGAGGAGGGGGTTTTGACACATGTGGAGGAGTGATAGAGGGTATGGAGGGAAGCTATCTCACTTAATCACATATCCCTTTGTTTTGAGTGCTAATAGGGTCTTTTAAAAGGCTTTCTTAGGCCTTGGACCTTAAGAGTCCATTCGCCTTCCACCACCAAAACCTTTTAAGAGTCTCCTCGCCGTTCCCGGGTTAAGCCTTATCCACAACAGGCACAATATCGTTCTGGGCTGCAGGGCGCGGCACATTTATTGGTTTGTGGGCGCAGTGCAGGGCATGAACGTCCACCCCTTCATACCTATTACCAGGCCGCATGTCAATGATGTGATATACTGTAGTCGGTGGTGGTGGTGGTGGTGGGTGTATACAATCTCTTCGACGATACCATCTCTTGATATATTAATCCACGGCCATATTATTCTATGTTGATAAATTGTAAACCAAAAATACACGATGTATAAACAAGAAGTGTAAAATTGTAAGTGTTTACAAGAATAGCTTAATTTCGTCATGGCTCCCTTAACCGTTAATAATTAGAATGCCGGTACGCTCATCCTCAACCTAATGAATGTCCTAGTATACAGTATACTACATATAGATCATGATAATATGCTCTATTTTTATTGTAGAACTAAACGGGATGAGCATAGGGTTGGTATCCTGATTCCTGTCTCATAATGTTCAATACTTCAATAATGCAACCATCAAATTTCTGGCTCTGTATTCTGTACTTTTAGCCCATAAACATATTCGCTCACAATAAGCTTCTAAAACATTTCTGGTATCTACTTTATTTCATTCAAGTACAGAGTTTCCTGGAGCGTCTATAGACAGAAATCCCCAACAAAAGCCCGCGGGCAACTGAACATGCTTTGATGTCTCCCCCAAATACTACCCGCGTCCCTCAGAAATTCCATCCTGCTGGACTCGGTCCGCGTCCAATAAAGGCATTGTATGCGGAAGCGGTTAGATAAGACTGTCGGACACAACTTGCGGACGCGGTTGCGTCCAGTGTGAAAGGGTCTTTAGAGGCTGCCTATCAGTTGGTTTTTCATGTGGTTGCAGAATATGTGGTTGCAATTTACCGGTAAAAACATACTACATTATGGATAAATTAAATGGCCAAACTAGATTGCATTTTTCCTTCAATAATAAGTTGCACAAGAAGAGTAAAACAGTATGAACATTTCAAAATTATGAAGGACTTACAAAGAACATATCTGGTTAATTACAAAATATTATACAGATATAACATTAATAATGTACGACTTATAGTGGAAGATAATTCACATATCAATTTTAATATATAAATTTTTCAATAATATGCTTTTAAGTGATATATATTTTGTAAGGAAATTATTTATTTTAAAGAGGGTAAAGGCATCCGAGTTGGGGCGAAACCTAGAAGGCAGAGCAAGAAAAGAACAAGAGCACACAGATAGGAAGAGATAAGAAGTAACGCAGATAAGAAAGGAACAAAAAAACATAAACAAATGGAAAGAGGAGAAAGGCAGAACAAGGGTAAAAGAGACAAGAACGTCAGTTAGAAACAAATAACCGCTGAGTGCCAGACCGAATACATAATGAGGTAGTACAGATACGTCCCAAAAACAAGCAATGACGCTGGTGGTACCTTATGCAAAGTATTTATATGGATTCCTTTATCTGTATGTTCCTTTCCCCAGTTCCTACTTAATTCCCTTTGTTGTGCACTGAATAACAATATGTGCTCGCTCTCGCTCTCTCTCTCTCTAATTGCATTTTAAGTACAATTATATGCACTTATATATATTAAATATTTATATGTAATAAACATTACTTAGGAGGTACTTAATAGTTCGTCTTGATAATTACTATATCCAGGAATAGGCGGGAAATATGTAATGAAGAAAGTGAATGCTGGATATGATCAGAGAATAGGAAGATGTTCAGTATCATTGCATCTCGGATTAAACACTGCAGTATCAAATACAACTACAGTATATACTATGCATCCACCTCAACATTTTAAAAACTTAAATGTATCATAATTTCATACCTGTTGGTAATGAATGCAAGAATGATCACTTGGCAGACACAACCGCCACATTGTCCACGATGCCTTTCCCCTTTATAGGGACACCGGAAGTAAGGGCGATCCAACTTCCATCAATGCGCTTCATCTCTATGCCTCTCCCGACACCCACACTCGCAGTATAAACGCCTCTCCCGACACCCCCAGCTGATGCAGTATAGACGCCTCCCCTGACACCCCCACCTGATGAGTATATATTTGACTAAAGCATCATGGGCGACATTCCCAGTACGCACGGAAAGTATTCCTGCCATTTCAGGCCACGTCCCCTTGATGTTGCTGAAGATAGAACCCCCCATGCTAGCAGCTGAACCTACACCACCAGCCACGACCTTAGCCATCAGATACGTCACAGGTCAAGGCAAGACCTGGATGAACAGAGTAAGGGAACTAAAGAGGTGATTGGCAAACATAGGAAGGCAAGTCCAAGGGGATTGGCTCCCAAGCAACCAGCAGCAAGAAGCCCAAAATCCCAAGAAGCCCACAACAAGCAGACAATCCTCTTCCTCCCCTGCAACTACAGAAGCCTCGTCTCCCTGCATCCTCACCACCATCACCACGATCCCCCATGAGCCCTAACCATGAGCCTGAAGCTGAGTTCCGTATAGCATAAGATAATACTGATGGTGTCAAGCTTTGTCTCTGTGAGGAGTTGTAAGCCCTGCAAAGGCTGATGACCCAATTCCCCAGTCACCCCAGTGCCTACTGTCTACAACTGGAGGAGGAGTGGAAGACCAACCTGGCTACAACATTGAAAGTATGAAGAGAAGACAACGAAGGACCCCTTAGGACGTGACTGAGCTCCACATCTGTGCAACTGTTAGAAGCAGACACCAGCCCATGAGTGTGCAGCAACAGTCCTACAGGACATGTGGACCCTGTATTACAACTTTTGACAAACTAGTGACTGCTTATTGCTAATAACGCTTTACCCAGACAGCAATTCTAGTGTTTGGTAGTGTTAAGGGCCGAGAAATGGAGTATACACCTGGCACCTCCCTTGAACTGTTCTCTCAGCATAAAATAGAGTGCACTGTATTATTGAATTGATTAGCCTATTGTCTGTTACAAAGTGTATACGGATGTAGGCTATCGAGGAAAGGATAAGAAGTGCCCACGACATCTGACAATACTATAACTCGAGACAAGTGTTGTGTATAGCTTCCTTGAAACTAATTATTGTGATTGTACAGTTTACGAACTCTATTGAGAATTGATGCGAATATTTTTATTGCATATCCCGCCATTGAGTTAGCCCAAGCTTCCGCGTGTGAACGCTCCCTTGAAAGTGTAATAGAATTGTCAGGAATTTAGATAAAGAGGTTAAATTGCATATCACTGGTACATGAAAATATCCCAACAAATAGTTATAATATAATTACCAACGAAGTATTCGATGGGTGTAATCCAGTCCCCCACACACGGCTAATTCAATTGCATGATATGGAGGAATGTTCACATAATACAATATCGATACAATGAACTTAGCTTCGAGGACTGGTGATGTAGGACTGTTGATATAGATTAATAATTGTAGCACATGGTGAACTATGGGTTGAGTCAGAGACGGGGGGAGATGTTGGCTGTATGGTGATTTTTGAGAGACTAAAGGGCCGGCGTCCGATCGCTTCGCGAAATTACATATGGCCTGCCGGCTCATAATAATTATAACCCATAACTTGGTTTCATGATACATCTAGAGCTGATGTAGATATTTATACATTACAGTTAATATTAAACCTACACTTAATAATACTGAGGAGCACTGTCAACAGCACTTTCCCGCAGAGGGGTATCAGTAGAGACGCCAGTATCATCCGGCAATTCTACATCCTGCTCCAAGGGATATAACCTTACGACTGGGCGAGTAGTAACCCCAGTCGAAGTTCGTAATCTAGCAACCCTTATAAGACCATCAATGCCCTGGAACAAATCGACAATCCTCCCAAGCTTCCAAAATAACCAAGGGCGCTCATCATGAATCAGTACGATATCCCCGATACGAGGCCATCGTTGATTCGTCCCTTTGATCATATTGGAGTGACGCTCGCGAAGAGACAGCAAATATTCTTGGGTCCACCGTTTTCATAGATCGTCCGACACCTTGTTCACATACTGGAAGCGATGACGGGTGGCGTCAGCATCGCCGAACGTAGGGTCTTGTAGATCTTCGTCAGTTACTGACGATCTAGGAAAGGTATTAAGGGTTCGTCCACGTGTTAGCATAGAAGGCGAAATGGGTAAGAGGTCATCAACATCTGCCGAGGTATAGGTCAAAGGCCTGTCGTTGACTGACATCTCAATCTCTATTAAGATGGTTTGCAACTCCCTTCTGGTCACCAGTGCCCTTCCTAATACCTTCCTCATGGCAGATTTGACAATACCGATTGTTCTCTCCCAAATCACCCCGAACCATGGTGCACGTGCTGGTATAAATTTCCACCGACAAACCTTTCCAGTGAGGGTAGACACAACTTGCGGGTCATCCATTAAACTCTGGAGATATTTAGAGGCCCCGACAAAACAAGTCGCATTATCGCTCATAACAATTTGAGGGAAACCATTGCGGCCTGCAAAGCGTCTTAGAGTATGCAAAAACCCCTCACTGGATAGGTCGTCAATCAATTCAATATGAATCACTCTGGTTACCGCACATGTGAATAGAATGGCATATACCTTTATGATATTACCGGGCGATTCTCTAACTTGAATCGCTCCGGTGTAGTCTACCCCGGTTACCTGAAATGGTTCAGTCCTTTGTACCCTGAACTCAGGAAAGGGAGGTAGATCTACTGGGGAGTAAGGCTTACCCTGTAATCTTTTACAGATAGTACAGCTATTGTGGATCCCTTTACTTGCTTGTCACATCTTAGGGATCCACCAACGTTGTCGCATATATGCCAGAACATAATTTACGCCAAAATGTAGGCAGGTTCTATGGCATTGGCGAATCAACATTTTGCTAAGGAGGACAGGATATTTCGCAGAATCAATAATGTCCGCTTTTTGTATCCTGCCTCTACACTTAATTATGCTTCCTTCCTTAAATAATCCTAGCTGCCTCATTAAGTTAGAGGGTTTGGCCTTTGACTCCTTGCTTAGGATTTGATGTTCAGTAGGATAAGATTCCCTTTGTACTAAACATATTAGTTTTGCTTCCGCTGATCTCAATTCATGGAGTCTGATATGCTTCGAATCTTCACTAAGGAAAGACCCGGGAGTCCGACTTCTCATGTTGTTAATGAAACGGTATATCCATGCAAATACCCGTATTACTTGATCATAGCTGCCGTAACGTTCCCACTCTACCAACTTGTTATCCTGATGTGTAGTAGTCACAGTCGAACTACTTAACACATCATCTTGGGGCCGACTTGAAGGATCAGATATGCATTCCCTGAAATCCTGAGGCCATTCAGTTGGAGATATAAGCCATGGAAGTCCATGCCACCAAATAGAGGACGACATAAACTGTTGCGCCGAGATCCCCCAGGAAATTATGTCACTGGGGTTATCCTTGGTGCTCACATAGCAAAATTTAGCTGTAGGAACTAAGTTATGTATCTCATCAGTGCGATTATAAACATAAACAGGTAACACTTTGTGGCTGTGTACCCATGAAAGTGCTATTTGACTGTCGCTCCAGACATAGACGTTATTAATCTGTAGTATGTCTGTATAAAGCATCCAGTGTAAACTTTATTAGACGAGCAGACAGAAGCAATGCAGTGAGTTCTAATTTAGGAACTGAAAATTTTCTTTATAGGGGCTACTTTGGCCTTTGCTATAGCCAGTTTTGCTTCACTACCATTGCATATGTATATGGCAGTACCGTACACACTATTACTAGCATCAGAAAAGGCATGTAGATCCACCTGTTGACCACTAATAACCTGACGATTAAGTTGGACCTTGCAACATGTGGAAAGGTCCGACCGAATTAACCGCCAAGTATCTTGTAACTCAGTCGAGAGAGGCGTGTCCCAATCTAGTTTTAGCCGCCACAGTTGCTGTAAAAACATACGAGCACGGATAGTTACAGGCAGCAAAAAACCTAGGGGATCAAACAACCTCGCTGACAAGCGTAAGCAGTTTCGCTTGGTCATAAGCTCACTGCCGCATGGGGTGTGACAGAAGGATATACAATCGGTGGTAGTGTCCCATTTGTGGCCTAAAAACTTCACCTCACTATTCTCAGTAGCTACACCGTCAGAAGCAAATTGACCTTTCAAAAGATCACTATTAGTGGCCCATTCTCTCAAGTATAGATGAGCCTTGGCAAATATATCGCGGATCTCCCAGCATCTTTCGAGCAATAAATCTTCATCGTCTCCAGTGCCTTGAAGATTGTCCACATAGATCCCCTGCTTGATCTCATTCTTGAAGTCAGGATCTAGTCCAGCCTCCTCAAGATGACGCAAGATAGTAGTGTTGAGAAGGAACTGGGAACAGGTCGCCCCGAATAAGACGACTCTGAACCTGTACCCCAGATACTCGGAATCTAGATCCATTGGGTCCCGTGGCCATAAAAATCTTGTCGAGTCCCTGTCTTCACGATGGAGTTGAAGCATCAGGAAGGCCTTCTCAATATCGGCGACCCATGCAAACTTATGACATCTGAAGCGCAACATAATTTGCACGAGATCAGAGACCAGGGACGGACCCGTGTACAGACAATCATTCAGGCTATAGGAGCGATCACTGGATTTAGCAGAGCAGTCATACACAATACGAACAGGAGTGGTGGAACTGTCCTTTTTAATCCCATGGTGAGCAAGGTAATGGATGTTATCCCCATACTCACTGAGATCTACTCTTTCCACAAATCCACATTGTACCTGCTCGTTTAGTACTGCCGCATAAGTCTCGCAATAATTTGGATCCTTGACAAACTGCTTCTGAAGGCCACGTAATCTACCAAGTGCTAGATGGAAATTAGTAGGTAATTTATTCTTATTATCATTCCAAGGGAGCCTTACCACATACTGAACCCTGCCAGAGTCATACGTTACAGTCTCTTCATACGAGCTCAACGCTAGCTTGGACTCCCGATCAAGTTCATGTAGGTCAATTCCAATATTGTACAAGTCCCATAGCTTATCTATATCAGTACATGTATTATCAGGCACATATGGCCTAATATATTTATCTATGGGGCTTACTGCTACCTTGAGGACCGTAACCACCTCCACGAAGCAGTCCGCAGCCATGGATAAAAAAACGCCATCCGAGAAGAAGCAGCAGTGACATAAATCATCCAACGCCAAGAAAAAAACAGAGGCAACCGAGGACCACCAGCGATAAGGACCGAAGACAGCGAGGACCGAGGACAGCCATAAACATAAATGTAGATCCGACAAGAATCAAAAATATTATTAAAGAGCGTTCCATGAGTTCTAAAATAACAAATTTAAAGCTTTTCTATGCAAACGCTCGTAGCATACGCAATAAATTTTCAGATTTAGAGGAGCTAGTGTTTACAGAAAATTATGATGTGATTGGCATAACAGAATCTTGGCTCAATACAGAAGATAGAGACTTTTTAGCAGAGTATTCAGTTCCCGGTTATGTAATGTTTGAGAAAAGCCGAATAAATCGAAATGGAGGTGGCGTTTTACTTTATATCAAAGAAATTCTTAACCCTACCCTCTTGTCAAAACCTCAAATTGTGAACGTCGACGCATCTTTTGTGCTAATAAAGAATAATAAAGGTACAAAAATAATACTTGCATTAATATACAGACCTCCAGCTCAATCAGTGCAAACTGACCGAGAAATTTACGAACAAATTGCAGATGTAAGTAACTCACAAGATACCGTAATTTTTGGAGACTTTAATTTACCCGTGACCAAGTGGGGCGATACTCTTACTTCACACTCCGGACATGACTTGTATACGAACTTGCAAGAGAGTTCGCTTTATCAATTTGTTCGTACGCCGACCCGTGGTAATAACGTTCTTGACATTGTACTTGCAACAAAAGAAGAATTAATAGAGAATTTGAATGTTGGTGATGCATTCAGTAACAGCGACCATCGTACGATAACTTTCACTTTAAAGTTTACTATTAACGAACCAAATAGTAGCATCAAAAAAGTCCCTAATTTCAAGAAAGCAAACTTCCATAAACTTAGAGCTATGTTGAAAGAAACTGACTGGAGCTTTTTAATTAACAATAACGACATAAATACATCTTGGAAGTTATTCGAAACCACTTACCTAAAAGCAGTGCAAGACTGCATACCATCGAAAATACGGCGTCCAGGCCATAATAATAAGCCCAAATAGTGGAATAAAGATATTTCAAACTGCCTGCTTGCTAAAAAAATTGCAAATGATAGATTAAAATCCTCACAAAATGACGAAGAACGGGTGAAATTTGTAGAGCTACGACGCAAAGCCAAAAAGTTAATTAAGCAAAGTAAAAAGACCTTAGAGTTACATATTGCGAATCAAAGTAAAACAAACCCGAAAGAATTATATAGTTATATCAGAAAGAAAAAAGTAGTTACTTCAACTGTTGGACCGTTAGTCGATGAAAATGGAGAATACACCAAAGACGAAGTACAAATGAGTAATGCCCTCAATACCTTCTTTGCATCAGTTTTTACAACAGAAGACCTCAGTGATATCCCTACACCATCGCCAATTCAGATTGATAATTCAGATGTTCTAAGCAATATCACCGTTACAGAGAGAGAAGTATTGAATTGTTTAGATAAACTCAAGGTAAATAAAACGCCTGGACCGGATACAATCTCGCCTAGAGTTCTAAAGGAAGCTAAGGATGAGCTCTCCAAACCACTGACATTACTATTCAATAAATCCTTGCGGTCTGGAACTATGCCTGATCAGTGGAAGCTAGCCAACGTAACGCCGATATTCAAAAAGGCAGCAAATCCCTACCCAGTAACTATCGTCCAATTAGCTTAACCTCAGTTGTATGTAAAATGCTAGAAACGGTCATACGAGACAGACTCGTAAATCACTTAGAGGAAAATAACATACTTAAAGATACTCAACACGGCTTTCGTAAAAAACGTTCCTGTTTAACAAACCTCTTAGACTTCTTCCACAATATCCTCAACCTCTACGATGAGAGTAAAGCTGTAGATATTATATACCTTGATTTTCAAAAGGCCTTTGACAAAGTTCCCCACAAACGTTTACTGCTAAAACTAAAAGCGCATGGAATACAAGACGGTGTGTTGAAATGGATAGAAAATTGGCTCAGCGACAGAAAGCAAAGAGTAGTCATAAACGGTAAGGCATCTAAATGGACCAATGTAAGTAGCGGGGTACCCCAGGGATCGGTATTAGGACCAATTATCTTTCTAATTTACATCAACGACATAGATGAGGGTCTCACCTGTACAATCTCAAAATTTGCTGACGATACAAAAATTGCAAATAGCGTACTCTCAAAAGAACAAGTTGACGATATGCAACACAATCTAGATAAATTGTCATGTTGGGCCCAAATTTGGCAAATGAGTTTAAATGCGGATAAATGTAAAGTACTACATATCGGATACCTAAACGAAAAGCAAACTATTCGATGAATGGCACTCAGCTTAAGAATGTAAACAGAGAAACTGATCTGGGAGTAACAATATCGAGTAACCTAAAACCGAGTCAACAATGTTCAGAAGTTGTTAAGAAGGCAAACAAAATAATTGGCTTAATAGGCAGGTCATTTGAGCATAAATCCAAAGAAGTTATCCTAACCCTTTACAATTCCTTAGTCCGCCCTCTTCTGGAATACTGCGTTCAATCCTGGTGCCCTTATTACCAAAAAGATATAAACAAGCTAGAACGAGTTCAACGTAGAGTTACCAAAATGATACCTAGCCTAAAGAACAAACCATACGAAGAGCGTCTTAGAGAATTAAATCTATTTCCTTTAACCCAGCGCAGATTAAGAGGTGACTTAATTCAAGTGTTCAAAATCATCAAAGGCATCGACAATATGAACTGTAGTAAGTACTTCACTATCGACCAATCTAATTACACACGGGGAAACGGTTGCAAAATTATTGGTAAATCTTTTAACTCACACGAATCTAAGAATTTCTTCTTCAATCGAGTTGTCAACTTGTGGAATGGGCTTCCCCGAAACGTTATAGACTGCATCACCGTTGATTCATTTAAACTCCGCTTAGACAAATATCTCGCATCAAACCCGCGACTGACTGCGTTTGTAAATGAATAACTTTATTTTATCCCCCCCTCAGTTACTAACCCATCTGTCCCCTACTAACTTCCTAATCCTGCCACAGATATTAGTTCCAGGGCAGTAATTCCCTTTCCAATGTTCCCTTACCCACTCTAAACCACTGTTTGGACACTTGATCCTCAGTGTTTTGGAGGACAATCAACCTAGAAGGGTCACTAGATCTGTTGTTGCTTGAATTCCTTTGTACCTGTGTGTCTTGAGAGGAAGTGGCATAGGATCCAGAAATGGCATACCCTTGGATCGTGGGGAGCATTATTAGCTTATCTACCCGCCGATATCCAGGGTGAACCAGGTCGTAGTAATAATCAGCTCCTACCAGTAGCATAATACCATTGTTAGCAGAGAGTTGATCATCAGCCAGTTTATAACCCTTGCTTCGGAGATATTTCAAATGTGGTTGAATCTCTGATGCTATATAGAAACTGGGTAGTTTGTCGACCACAACAGCCTTGATGGGACATACCTTTCTTCAATAAACATAGGAAATCTCCACTGTATCATAGCCACTGGAATCTACTTCACCAGTGAAACCATGGAGACGCAAATTCTCTTGACCCTTGCTGGTACACTTGAACTGGGGTAATGATGACCGCAGAACGAATGACCTCTGTGAGCACTGGTCGAGTAAGGTGCACGTCATTGTAGGCTTATTATTACTCCCCACTACTGGCAGCATCATAGTAGGAAGCAATTGACATTCCCGAGAAGCAATGGACATGGCAGATACTTTATTACCCTCGCTTTTACCTTTCTCATGTGACTCTTTGGTGGTTCTCCCCTTTTCTTTGCCGTCGTGCCGATCAGACTGGGTGCAAAGGGAAAATCAATGTTTCCCCTTGCAAATCTTACAGGGTTTGATGTAGGAATTGGTGCAAGTAATGTTGAAGTGGTCTCTTGCCAGACAGCTGGTACATAAATTAAGCGATTTAGCATTGCCAATTTTCTGTGTAGCCTTAGGATACTTAGGACTCTGGTACCACAGATGACCGTGGACCCTGCACAACTTGCAACCTAATGATATTGGCCTTTTCTGTTTAGGAGAAGTCTGTACCGGGAAAGCTGCAGTGGATGGCGACATCTCCACGGGTCGGTAGTGTCCAGTACTCTCCATGTTAAATTGTTTTTTTTTGGCTCTGGTCAACATTTCAAGTTTTTGTGTTCTCTCTGTAAACTGCTTCTTTCAACATAGGAGAATAGCATAGGAAGGAACAAAAAAACATATCGCATCCATAACCCCCCGGGCCGGGGGTTCGAACTCGACCCCCGAAAAACAAGATTTTTTTTTCAGCCACACAAATTTGTTTTTGGTGTCTGTAGTCTAAAGGGACGCTGTATGCAATAGAAATGGTCATATGAGGGCATAAACACCCATAGGATATCCCTAGGGCCCCCTTGGGGGGGCCCAAAATTTTTTGTTTTTTGTCATTTTTTGTCTTATAAATAATAATATAAAATAGTTTAGTCCCCCAAATTATCAGGTTTTCTTTGCGAGCGGGTGGCACTAGACGAGAAGAAGCCATAGTAGGGATAACTCAAGGAAAATTGCTCACGTGCTCAACCTAGAATAAGTTTTACTTACGAGTAAATTTCAATCTTTATTCATGAATAGTGCATGTTTATTCACCTAATATGATGATGAATCAGCCATTTACTGTCCGATTGTCTCCAATTTCGCCATATAAGTAGAACAAGTATACATACACACTCCCTCGGAAGCTTTTTGAGTTGGGAAATATTTTCCATACTCAAATGATTTATTTATGATAAAAAAATGGGTAAATTAGTTATATTGATAATTTACCTGCAGTTTTAAACATTATCACGTATCAACTTGGCAATCTGCTTCCTAGGAGTTGTAGACAGTCTATATAGGGTACCTCATACACAATATAAAACAATTTTTGCAAAGTGGATTTTGGATCATCAGATATTTGGTAACAAAAAACTAAAAAATGCGCTCGCGCGCGCGTGGACATAGGACGATGGAAATTTCAGCGAGTCACCGTTACACCTTTAGCATATATGTGTCAAAAGGCCAGCAATGAGTCTCTTCTAGAAGTTTAATTTAGAATATATCCAGGAGTCTCCCCTTAGCACTTCAGTCTGGTACACCTGCACCAACGCTTTCAAGTTTAGTGGAGAGTCGCTTAGTTGTCGTCTTATGATTTCCTTTAGGGGAGAGGGTATCTTGTTCAAGATATTTACACTAAATATTTCCTCCTTGGTGATGGCCATTGTCTCCATAGATCGGAGGAGGCTCTCAAAGGAGGCATAGTACTCCTTTAGGTCATATCATAGGATGGAGGATCTAGAGTGAAGAATGTAGTAATTAACCCTCTCACGTTCTTGACGCAATTTTGAGCCTATTAGGGATACTTTAAAGCCTTTGTTACCATCAGGGGTATTTAGATACCTTTAGTTTAGTTACTTCAACCTCTTCAGTTGTCTTTGAGTTAGCTGTGGGCAGAAAACTAATTTTGGAGAGGTAATTATAAGAGTGAGAGAACTCTATTTAGTATTGCTAATCTGGCAACCTCTGTGTCATATGGTCGTGAGAGGGTTAATGCGGTCTTGATGACTTCCTCTCTCCCGTAAGTTCTTTTCAGCAACTCCACTGCAGACTCGTAGCTTGTAGCTTCTAGCTTGTACCCATCGATCAACTTCAATGCCTCCCCTTTCAATTGGCCACGGAGATAGGTGAACCTTTGGATGGATGTGAGTGTTTTATTCCGATGGACGGAACACTTAAAGATATCCCAAAATCCAGTCCAGGTAGTCAAATCCCCGGAAAAGGTAGGCAAAGTAAGCTTCGGCAGGTTAAAGCCAGTCACCTTTGGTGTACCGGTATCCTTAACAGGGTGTGTTTCTTGTGTGGAAGATAGTCTGGCTAAGGCTGTATTAACATCCTCAACGTACTCAAGGTCTGCTGACATTTCTTCTTCCACATCGCCAATACTTGTCAATAAACCATATACCTGCTGAGCATAATTATCATAAGTGGCTAGCGATTTAGTTACAGGAGCAAATTTACCCTTAATTTGATCAGCTGAGGCACTTAATAAAAATTCATCAAGATCTCTTAACCCTTATTTAGCGGGTGGTAAGGTATTTTACACCACGCCGTCCAGCGGGCATAATCCCGAAATATTCGCTCACTTTCACTCGCCCTAGCGCCGTTACTATGGCTCCAATGCGAAGGAAACAATCATTTTTGGAAAGAGCAACTCTTTGTCTCGCCATATAAGTCTATTATGGATGTTATGAGCGAGTGTGGAGGGTGGGAAGAGGTGAGGAAGAGGAGGTACTTTTTGGTCTATTACCCGGGCGCGTTCGGATGCGTTCGCTTTGCCCTGCCTTCGGCCACCCGTGCGTCTACTATTCCTTGGGTAATCGGTCTTATATTTCTCTTATTTCTCCTTATTTCTGTATTCTCTGTATTCTCTCTCTCTCTCTCTCTCTATCTCTTTCTTCTCTCTCTCTCACTCCTGTCTGTCTGTCTCTCTCTCTCTCTCTCTGGCTCGCTAGCTATCCCTCTCGCGCGCTCTG